>PVHP010027192.1:0-24049 GCA_004024765.1 Zapus hudsonius | reverse complement strand
GCCACACCCCAGCCCCTCACTGTGGATTCTAGGCAGGAGCTCTAACACTGAGCCACACCCTAGCCCCTCACTGGGGATTCTAGGCAGGTGCTCTGCTGCTGAGCCATGTCCCTAGCCCTTCATTTGATGGGGTGGTTTTTGTGGCTTTCCAGAAGGAGGCCCAGGCATTCTCTGGAGATGGAGGCAGAGCTTTAGCACTAGGGCTGGAGCCTCCCACCAGGCCTGAAGCCTCCTCCTGCCCTCTGGCCAGCACACTGCTCACAGTCCTTCCTGTACAGTGGCCATCTCATCATTCTCTCCCCACACCAGCTCTTCTCTTTGTCCTTTAGAGGCGTCTCCACTGAAGCAGTGGTATATAGCTCTGCTCAAAGTTGTCACTGGATTCCCGTCTCCTTTCCTCCCTCCCTCCCTCCTTTTCTCCTTTCCTTCCTCCCTTCCTTTCCTTTCCCTTCCTCCCTCCTTCCCTGTTCTGTAGCATGGGTGAAACCTCAGCCTCATCCATGCTAGCTAAGTGCTCTATCACTGAGCGCCAGCCCCAGCCTTGACCCGGCTGATGCAGGAGCCTCCTGCCCTCACCTGGCCTCCTTTGCCTGCTCTGTGTTTCCTGGACCAAGTTGACCTTGCTACATCCCTCCTAAAACCTCTTAGACTGTCAGCAATTCAAGCAGAAGTCCTCCAGCCTAAGCTGCTTGTCCCACGGCACTCGCTGTCGTGCTGATAATAAATCCTGGAGTTCTTACTGTGGCCATCCCTCTAGAACCTTCCCTTGCTCAGTTCCATCTCACTGATACTGCCCTCATTGCTCTGTCTGCTAGGAATCTCACTTCATTTCATGGTTTCTTTTTCTCTCACCTTGTGACAGCAGGGATGAGATTTTGAGTTTTTTTTTTTTTTTGAGGTAGAATCACAAATCAGGATGAGGCCGCTTGTCTGATCCTTGCCCTTAAAGGAAGAGTAAGCCAAAGTTCACGATGCCAAGTAAGTAGCCCAGGGCCACTCAGCAAGCTAGGGACCCGCCAGGAGCACACCCCGGTCTGCTTTCCTAGAGTTCTGAGTCCTTTTCTCCCGCTTGATGCTCGGTGAGTTCAAAGACAGCCTCTCACTAATGACGGCCCCTCTCCGCCAGATCCCTTTGTTCCCACGCTGCCTTTGATTGTTTCCCTGGAAGCCAGGTTGACTGATTTTTCATTCACTCTTTTCTCTGCCATCTCCTGCCTCCACTGAGAGAAGTCCTTGTACAGAGGTAGATTAGCTGGTTCTCGAGCTCCACATAGATTATAGGAGGGTTTTGTTTTCCCTCGGGTTTAATATTGAAAGTCATGTCAGGAGTGGAAGAGTCAGTTGATGACTTGCTCTAGCTTCTGAGCAAGTCTGCTTCCTGCCCACGCCTGTTGCCCAGAGCGAGATACCTCGTCTTGTCTCTGCTTTCTTGAGCTGGCACAGCACTGTCCCCCATGGTGGTCCTCCCCCCAGACCCCGCTGAGCTGTGCTTGCTCCTAGTGTGTAGGGGTGGCCTGCCATGCTGTCCCAACTCTAGTGTCCTGGTGCTTTGTGAAGGGCACACCATTCAGGTAGGTGTGGAGCGTGTGTCCGAGTCTCCTCTGGGAGAGGCTGCAGCTCTGGGTGCCCTGGGTTGGGATGGAGCAGGAGGTCCTAGGAGCCCTGGACTCCAGCCTCCTTCGGCTGATGTGCACGCGCGGACTTGGCCGGAAGCGGCTCCCTCCTGGGCCCATCCTGATGTCTGCTTGGGCTGCTCTTCAGCCGGGTTTCTGGATGTTTAAAACACTTTAGCTTTTCCAGAGCGATGGAAGTGGGAGAGAAGAGAAATTGAGGCATTTGTTTGAGAGGTTCTGAGAGCTTTTTTTAGCGCGAACAGTTCAAAGAGCGCCTCTTGTTAATCAGAGGAATATTTCAGCATCCCTGGGGTGGTCACACTGGCTTAATTGGAACCCAGGCTGCTTTGAAGTCCTTTTAATCCTTTCCGGGCTGGGAGAAAGGATTCAGAGGCAGCAACCGTACACGTGAAATTTCTTCATTTTATTTACATGTGTCTGGGGACCCGAATGACTTGTTTCCTTGACCCGGTCAAGCCACACTGCTGGCTGTGGACAGGTGAGTGAGGTCTGGACATTGTTGGTTGGAGGTGGGAGGCTCCCCGGCCAGAGTCACAGGACAATGGGTAGAATAAAGGTGGCAGCAGCCAGACATAGGTCCCGTGCAGTCCCGCCACTGCCAGCCTCGTGGGGTGAGGGCGCCTGCCACCAGCTGAACGGTCCTTCCATTCGTCTCTGTCCCTGGGAGCCAGGGCTGCCTCGCCTGGCCACTGTACCAGGCATCCGCTGCCCCCCCCCCCCCCCCCCCCCCCCCCCCCCCCCCCCCCCCCCCCCCCCCCCCCCCCCCCCCCCCCCCCCCCCCCCCCGTTCCAGCTCTGCAGCATCTCCTCGAGCTGCCGATGGTGGTCTGTGTTCTTCCACCTTCCCTGAGACAGGGTCTCTTGCTGCCAGTGAACACCAGGCTAGCTGGCCCGAGAGCAGTGGTTTCTCCTGGTTCTGCCTCCCCCTGTTGTAGGCAATTTGGGATCCCAGAGGCATAGGCCACTTTGTGTCTGGCTTTATATGGGTGCTGAGGAGGCCCAGATTCACGTGGACGGGCTTTGCAAGCAAACACCTTTATTTCTAAGCCGTCTTCCCAGCCCCTTATTTTTGTTTGGAGTCAAGGTCTTAATATGTTGCCCAGATTGGCCTCAAATTTGGGGTCCTGCCACAGCCCTCCAAGTGCTGAGGTCGGGTTAGTTAGCTCTTTGGCCTGTACATTGCTCAGTTTCTCCCACCTGCCTGTGTGTGCGCATGTGCACTCATACTATGGACGTCTGTTGGCCCTGATGTGTGCCATGTGGGCCTGTGGAGGCAGGCGCACGGGTGAGGTCAGAGGACATCCTGACGTGTAGGCTTTTGTCTTCCATCTTGTTTGAGGCAGGGTCTCTTGTTCTGCGTACATCAGTCTGTGGCCTGTGACTTCTGGGGAGTTTCCTGTCTCAGCTTCCCACCTCCCTGAGTGCTAGTACCACAGATGTGTGCTACTGCCCCTGGCTTCATGGGAGTTCTGGAGATCTCAACTCAGCCATCTCCCTGTCCCCTAGATTTCCTTTGAAAGGTCTTGTTTTGTCACCCAGGCTGACGTGGCACATGCAGTCCTCCAGTGCTGGAACGACAGGCGCGTGCCACATGCCGGCTGGGGGTCCTGAGTGCAGGAGGCTGCCTGACGCCCATTCTGGGTCTGCGTGGCAGCTGCTGCTCAAGTCACCTCTTGTCGGACTGGGAGTTCCTGATTTTTCCAAAGATATTTTATTTATTTACTTATTTATTTGAATATGTATGTGTGTATGTGTGTGTGTGTGAGAGAGAGAGGGAAGGAGAGAGAGAGAGGGAGGGAGGCAGGGAGGGCAGGTGAAAGAGGCAGCCACAGAGAGAATGGGCACACCAGGGCCTCCAGCCACAGCAAATGAACTCCAGACACATGCGCTACCCTGTGCATCTGGCTTTACGTGGGTACTGGGGAATTGAACTGTGGTCCTTCTGCTTTGCAGGCAAGTGCCTTAACCACTAAGCCATCTCTCCAGCCCGGAGTTCGTGATTTTTTGGTTTGTGTTTTTGTCACCCTTGTCCTCTTTGGTATGGAGCTGACTTTGAACATGTCAGCTTTCCAGTCTCAGCACCCCAACAAGGTGGGGTGAGGGTGGAATCACAGTGCCAGGCGCTGGCCCATGGACCTGGAGGCAGAGGTGTCACACACAGGCCCAGTGACTGCTGGGTGCTCTTGATGAAGGGGCTGTGGGGTACCTGCTGTCACCCTGTTTCATGGACCCGGGACGTGGAGGCTGGGCTGTGATCGGAACCTGAGCCTGGCTGCCATTGCTTACTTTCCCTCGTTGACTCACCACTTTCCCTCGGGAGCAAGGCCAGGGGACATGGAAGTCTGTGTTTCTCATTATGCACTGTGTGTTTATGTAGCACTTGGCTTCACAGACCACCTTATTTAGTGAGGTGTTAGTTTCCATGGGAGCTCTGTCAATGACTCCATACTGAATGACAGTCCCCGCACTCTAGAGTGCTGATCGTCCCCTGTGTTTACGGTTATTATTATGTGTGTGTGCGCGCGCTGTCTGTGATTTCCCCGTGTTTACGATTATTATGTGTGAGTGTGTGCTGTCTGTGATGGTCCCCTGTGTTTACGATTATTATTATTATGTGTGTGTGTGTGCTGTCTGTGATTTCCCCCTATGTTTATGATTATTATTGTGTGTGCATGCATGCATACACACACGTGTGCACACGGGAGGAAAGTGGACAACCTCGGGTGTTCTTTTATTTTGGACAAGGTCCTTCATTGGCCTGAAACTCACCAGTTAGGCTAGACTGACTGCTCAGTGAGCCCCAGGGATCTTGTGTCTGCCTCCCCAGTGCTGGGATTATTGGCGCATGCCGCCACGCCCAGCTTTTTAATGTGGTGTCTGAGGATCAAACTGAGGTCCTTCTGCTCATAAGGCTGCCTCTGTGCTGCCTGTGGTCCCTCTACACCTGCTTGCTGTCTTCTCATTTGCTGAGTCCTTTCTTCGCATCGCTTCATTCAGAGGAGCCAGACGAGTCTGCAGAGGTGTGTGGTCAGGAGCAGCTAGAGTGCTTGGAGCGCTGACTGACTGTGCTGCCTAACGCCCAAAACTGAGGAGTCGGTTCTGCGGCCTAGAAACAGGAACATGACCAGTGCCCATGCCACACCCAGGGTCAGATTCCCGGAACCTGCCGCTCACTGAGCTCCTGGCTAGATCAGTGCTGTCAGGTACTCGAGAATTCTTGCAGATTCTGAAGCTCTCTGGGCCTTCCTATAAGGATGTTCCTAATTTGTTGTTATTTGTTATTTTTAGGTTTTGCATGTGTGCATATGTGGTGTGTGTGTGTGTGCGTGTGTGCTGGTACGTGTGTGCACGTGTGGAAGCTAGAGGTCGACAGTGGGTGTCTTCTTCAGCTGCTCTCCACCTTATGCTTGGAGACAAGGTCTCTTGTGAGCGTAGAGCTCACTGATTTGGCCAGGCTAGCCAGCCCCAGGTCTCTGTGACTCCCCAGCACTGACATTATAGGCATGCATTGTGTACTTTTGCATTTGACATAGCCATTCTCCTGCTTGTGTGGCGAATACTGCTCCCACTGAGCCATCTTCCCAGCCCCTGATTTACTGACACGGGGTCTCTCACTAACCCTGGAGCTCACTCATTGGCCATACTACCTAGAGAGCAGGCTCCAGGGAGCCTCCTGGTTTTGCCTCCTTAGCTCTAGGATTATAGGCATGTGCCTTTGATGTGGTTGCTGGCGACCCAAGATCAGGTCCTCGAACTCATAGTGATCCTCCTACCCCTGCCTTTGAGTGCTGGGATTAAAGGTGTCTGCCGCTAGACCAAGCTTCCCTGAGTTTCTACAGGAGTGAGAAGCACATTATTTATGGAGAAGTGTCTTCAAAGAATACAGGTTTTCACCTGCATGGCGTCCTCAGGTCATGAAAAGAGCAGTGCTCTGAAGACATGACGCTCCGCGGTTCTACGCTGCCTCTCGCAGAGTCATTCCACATCATCTGCTGGTGGAGGTGTTCACACCATGCTGTTCCTGGAAGGTGGTGCTCACGTGACAGCTCCGGATGCTCGTGAATTGTAATTTAATGAAACGCCATACAAGTTGAAAAAAGAAGGTGTAAGAAAGCAGTGGTTCTGTGCAAACAAAGTTGAGTGCTTTGGAAAGTCTCAAAGGAAAATCCTTGAAAAATTGTTGTTGAACAGGAAAATTGTAAAATATTTAGAGCAAGTCCTAAAACCCTGTAGGATCCCAGGGCCCTCTCCAAGAATCAGAGCTCAAAGTGTAGGATTACAGCACCCTCTTCAAGAACCAGAGCTCAGAGTTTGGGATCTCACACACACACGCATGCGTTTTAGCTCAAATGTTTAAGGTACATGGATCATTAGGTGTCCCTTAGTGATCTTTGACTAGGTAGAGTCATAAGTGCACACTGAGTATTTCACACGCCTGTATGTAAGTATACCTCTTTTATGATGCAAGCTGTGTATTACGTGTTGCTGAACATCATTTAGGGATGGTGTTTTGTTAAATATGGTACAGTTAGATTTTCATATCTTAATTTTTCATGGGAGTAATTTTTTGGGAGCGATTTTCAAAGCAGGGTCTTACTGTAACCCAGGCTGACCTAGAATTCACTGTGTAGTCTCAGGGTGGCCGCAAACTCTCGGAGATCCTCCTACTTCTGGTGCCAGCACGCTCAGCAGTTGTTTTTGAGAATTTTAGTATATGAACATATTGCATATTAGCCATTTGTTCCCTCTCCCAACCCCCATTGCGCCAAGGGCTCTCCTCAGAGGGATTACTGGTATTTACTGTGGGGTCCTGAACACACCAGTCAGTCTCTGTTGCAGGTGGGAAAACACTACTCCTTCCCGCCATGTTCCCGAGGGCATAAAGTCTGCTTTGATGGGGTTTTGAGTTTCCTCAGTGCCTGGAGGAGGGTCTCAGGCTAGCCACGCGAGATCTAGCAGGTCCTCTGCAATGTTCCCAGGCCCTGGAAGATGGGATGGAGACGGCTCATCTCAGGATCATCCTGGTGGGGCTCGGGCCTCCCTGGCACCCTGAGTGGCCTGCTCAGTCGGCGCCCTGGACAGTCCTTACTGTGGCAGTGACGGCAGGCCTGTTTCCTTTTAACAAAGATTTTATGCTACTTGACTGATACAGTATAGTTACAGAGCAAACTTAACTTGCTTACCAAATAGCTGTTAGACTTCTATGGCACCAAAGATTTTAACAGTTTGACAGTTCGGGGTAAGTGTGCCCTGGGCAGTCACTGCTGTGGTCAGCCTTCCACCCGGGGTAATGCGTCTGCAAACTGCACAGTTATGCTTGGCTTTTGATTTCTACCAGTGGCACAGTGTGTTCACAATCTCTCTCTGTATTTTCTCTCCGTGTGTTATTATTTTTGTATTAACATATAAAAAGTTTTGGCAGTCTTTTCTCTTGTTTTTAACACAGATTTCATTGTATGGATCATGTAATTTAGCCAGTAACATTGAACTTTTTTATTTTTCCCCTTCTCCTCCTTTCTGCCTTTTCCCTTCCTTCTTTCCTCACCCTTCTTTCCCCTCCTCCTTTTTCTTTGCGCTGCTGAAAGTGGAACCCAGGACCTTGTTCATGGTAGAAGGTGCTCTACATCTGAGCCACAGTCCTGCCCAGCATTGAACTCCCTCCATTCCCCCAGACAGTCTCACTCTAGCCCAGGCTGCCCTAGAGTTCAGAGACCTCCTACCTCTGCCTCTGGAGTGCTGGGATTAAAGATGTGTGCCACCATGCCTGGCCTCAACAATGAACTTTTAATTCCGGGACTGTCTAAGTTCAGGTTCTGGCAGAAATTAGAGGTGTTGTTCTAGAAAGATCTCATGGTTTTTCAGTCATTTGACTTATTACATTCCGTGAAGTGATGAAGCCGTTTCAGATGAGGGAGAAAGATGGCAGGTAGCCTACTGAAAGCATGGCAGGGAGCCTGTGCTCGGGCAGGGAAGGGGATGGGGTGGGAGGAGCTCTGGGAGGAAGAGTTACATGATAAGGGGTCTTGGGCCCCTCATCAGCTGCAGACAGGAGAGAGCCCTGGGGGGAGTACCCCAGGGGAAGGGTCCTGCTGGGCACAAGAAAGAAGTAT
Organism: Zapus hudsonius; assembly: GCA_004024765.1. NCBI lineage: Eukaryota > Metazoa > Chordata > Mammalia > Rodentia > Dipodidae > Zapus > Zapus hudsonius. Next base: position 16,306 of record PVHP010027192.1, on the reverse strand, counting down.
GTATGGCTGAGGCTGTGATTCTGAGTGGCCGTCCCTAGCCTGGCATTTCTAGAAAGATGGATGGCTGCCATGTGCCGAGCACCCTTGAGCCTGCAGAGAAGTGTGTTGGGCCCTCACGACTGAGACAGAGGCTGGCCCTGCCTCTCCTTCTGTGGGTTTCCCTCTGTACATGTGGAAGTGGTCAGCTTTGGAGGTGGGTGGCACAGAATGGCTCTGAGCTCTGATGTGGACATGAATTGCTGCCTGGTGGTTGTGGCCTCGGCCCTGGGGTTAGTTAGGTCTCCATCCAGAGCGAGGCCATCATGCAGTGTTGAGTTAGTGTGTGGCACCTGCCTGTCCGCCATCCCTGGCCCTCCATTCCAGGCCGAGGGAGGGTCTCTCATTCGTGGGAGCTCCTTCCTGAACCACTCGGTATTGGGAGAAGTCCAGCCTGACCCTGTGGCTTCGCATCTGCGAATGCCTGCCATTCCTTTAGCTTTTAGCACACGTTTTTTGCTGTCTGATGTGTTCTTTTCCAGTCTTGGCCTACTCTTTGCCAGAACAATAAGCCCATGCTGCCGGGGAGGGCTGTGTTCTCTCCCTGGCCTTGGGATCGTGCCCTGGCTGCAGCCCAGCCCCGGCAGTTCTGGACCATGGTCCTGGCTCCATGGGTTGATATTCTCTGGAAAGAATAGCACCCTGGAAGAACGCTCACAGCCCAGCGTTTGCTAATTGGGTCTGTGGCTGGTGGAGCCTCATTCATTCGCTACGCTGGCGTCCTCTGGGTCTGGTGTCTTTCAGACACAGTGAAACCGGTACTTAGGGCTTCAGCGAGAGCCATGGCATCTGCTATTAGGACTCAAAATAGCTGCGGCTGGGGCTGGAACTGCCTTCACCCCTGAAATAAACCGGTGGGCTCGATCCGACGGCCCTCTGCTCTCTGGGAGCAGCTGAGTTTGTGTCAGCGTTCAGCTGCAGATGGGATAAAAGGACTTCTCTCCCCGCAAGCCCGGCGCAGATGTCACACAGCTTGGGCTGCTGTTGGAACTGTCACCCCTTATCACCCGTGTCGGAGGCTCCAGAGACCCCGAGTGCCTTCCACTCTGTAGCTGTGAAGTGTGAGTGTCACGGTGGAGCGTCCGTGGTATTTTTAGCCGCAGTGGCTCTTGGCAGGACTCCTTCTAGTTAAAAGCACTTTGCTGATCTCTGGAGTGTTCCGGGTAAGCGCCTCTGAACCGCTTTCACCGCACAGGTCAGGAGCTCCCGGAAAATCAACCCTCTTCCCCGCACTTGGCTGTGGACTGGCCTTTGGTCTTGGTGGGAGACAAGGCGACGACTGTGTCTGTGTGGGGGTCCTCTGGGATTCCGAGGCTCCTGGGTCCTGGCCCTTCCCCTGCCCCCGTGGCTCAGCACAGGCAGTGGAGGCTCACAGCCACACTCGCTTCCCATGGGGTTGAGTGGGTCCCCGAATCTCAGGGCTTCTTGAGTGGTGTGCTCTCCAGGCTGGACTTCCAGCAGCTTTTCTGCCCTCTTAGCTCTCTGTCTGCTTGTGCTTTTTTCCTTAAGTGCTCTAAGCTTTCATTTCTACATGTCATATGGATTATCATTCTCTAGGACTCACACAGTGCCGTGTGGTTAGAAACTCATGACTGCCCCCATGCTCTGATTTACAGGTGAGCTTTGGGGTAAATTTGGGGTACAGTCTTCTAGGATATGCCTTTATTCTCTGCAATGCTTGGGATCAAATGCAAAACCCCATGCATGCTAGGTAGTGCTCAGAGCCACCCCTCGGCTCTAGGGTGACTTTAAGTACATACAGGGCACCTGGCTTCTTCACATGAGCTTGTTTGCACAGCGTGGTTTGTCCTCTTGTTACCAGGAGAGAGACAGTAGGGTCCTGGTGTTTCTCCTCCCCTGTCCCTGAGCCTTCCCTCCCTGATCTCCTCCAAGACCTGTCTGTAGAGAGCAAAGGCTTTCGCACAGGGACTCTTGCTTTTGCTTTATTCTGGTGCTGGGCAAGGGATCTGGGACTTTGGGTGTGCAAGGTGTCCAGCAGTGCCCCCCTTGCAACTTGCTGCAAGACCCTCCTTGCATGGGGTTCCGTCTATTTTGTGTGTAGTTGGAGTCGTGGCCTCTGTGGCCAGTGCAAGGGTCCCTGTCATTCCAGGGTGAAGGGCCTAAGTTGCGGCCTTGGCTGTGGATAGTGCAGGATTCCTCAGCCAATGTGTCCACTGTTGCGTCCCTGGCAACATGGAGACAGGAAAGCAGTCTTCTGCAAGGCAGACTCTGACCACCCGTTTCCAGAACCCTAAGGGGTCAGGCCCTGTCCTTGAACAGCCTGTGGACTGTCCTGGAAGCCGAGGAGGCTAGGACACTCCTGGCAGGAAGTTCAGGCAGGTGAACCAGGAAGGGCTTGGGCACAAACCAATTCTTTCTACAAATCCACACATTTCTACTATCTAGCATGCATGGGGTCTTGCATTTGATCCCAAGCATTGCAGAGAATAAAAAGGCATATCCTAGAAGACTGTACCCCAAATTTACCCCAAAGCTCACCTGCACATCAGAGAGAGATGGGGGACAGTCATGAGGTCTGCTGGGCGAGCACCCCCTCTGTGAATGTCATTTCCTAGATGTGAGACACTGTCATGCCTCCTATTTTTAAAAAGCTTTTATTGATAACTTCTATAATTATAGAAAATAAACCATCATGATTCCCTCCCCAACCCCTTCATATCTCTTCCTCCTCTCAGTCAGTCTCTGTTTTATTTCGGTGTCATCATCTTTTCCTCCCATTATGTGTAGTTATTATCAGGTACTGCGAAGTCATGAATATCAAAGTCGTTGTGTGTCTGGAAGTTTGTGTAGTAAGCAGTCCTCCCCTTCCTTTGGTTCTTAACAGTCTTTCTACCTCCTCTTCACAATAGACCTGAGCCTCGGGAGGTGTGATAGAGATGTCCCAGTGCTGAACACTCAACTGTCACTTCTTCTCATCACTATGGTGTCTTTGGAGTTATCCCAGTGGTCACCACCATCTGAAAAGAGAAACTTCTCTAGCCAAGAGTGAGAGTAGCATTACTGTATGGGTGTCCTCATTTTTAAAAATGGTGCTTGTAAGGCAGTTTGGTGGGCATAATCTATGCATTTAGCCCGACAACAGCAGGTGTTACTCCCCTAGGGTGCATGACCTCTCCTGCCATATGCTTATGACTAGGTCTTCAGTACCAGGCATGTATTCCCTCTCGTGGAGTGGGACTCCAGTCCAATTGTTTCTCCCACAATAGACATGCCACTATTGCAGCAGTTGGCACATTTGCGCTGGCTGGCCAGTCTTAAGGCTTGCAAGGTCCACTGCTGTTCACCACTGTTGATGACTTCTCTCTCCCACAGGGCTGCAGGCAGCCATAGCTTTTTCCAGCTTTCTTTCAGCTGGTTAACAGGGAGGAGGAGGTTTCCAGCTCAGCTCCAGCTTGATTTCTCAGTGACCTGCAGGCCAATCATGCATCCTATTTTTATGGTAAAGTTAAGACTAATGAAAATAGTTTGCTGATATCACGGAGCTGGTAGTGGGCTGTGGCTAGGTTGTCTCGGCAAGTGGTTTCTGTCCTACCCATGGCTGCAGAATGAATCGATGAAGGCCTCCCAGTCTTCAGTGGCAGGCATGGCTTTTTTGACCCTCTCCTCTGAGTGCAGGTTTGGCCCATTTCCCAGGACCTTGGAACTGAGTTTGCCTTCTTCATCCCTCAGGACTCCAGAGGACCTTTCCAAGTTTGTGGTTGAGCTGCAGCAGCGAGAACTCACCCTGAAGGAGAAGAACGCCATCATCTCCAGCAGGTAGGCTGTCCAGGGCCCTGCGGGATGTTCGCTCTTGGCAGTTAGGATGAAGTTGTGTAATACTAGGTGTGCTAGGACGTGTTCCATCACTATTACAAAGTGCCCAAGGCTGTGTACCTTTCCAAGAACTTTGTGTGACTCACAGTTCTGAAGATTGAAGGGTTGACCATGACTGCAGAGGGGCGCCTGGCTCCATGAGCTGGGGGAGAAGAGGGGCGGCTGCGCATACTCCTGTCCTAACAGCTCTCATGAGAACTAGGCAGGGGTCCCTTGTCTGGTCTCTTCCAACCCCAGTACCTTTGTGACACAAAGACTTCCTACTTGGCCTTCCTTATGTGAGCCGTCGGGGGACACGTTTAAACCACATCCACGTCACAGCACTTGTGAATGGCTGTGCCTCGCCGTGGGACCTGTCTTGGTCCAAGTCGGTCGAGATGGGGACTGGTGTCACTGAGGGCTAGTGGCAGACATTGTCCACGTTCTCTCAGATGGTGGGTGTCTCAGCTTGTCTGAGCCTGTGCCGCTCACCTCTGGGTCCCTGCTGAGTTGTCTTTGTGACTTCGGCTATCACCGTTATTGGAAGTATCTCTTCCCAGTAGCATGTGGGCTCTGAATGACCTCATCATGCTGTAGAAGCTTGTCCCCTGGGGTACATGTGTGTGACACATGCACATGTGTAAGCATTGCAGCTGTCTGATGCCTCTGATTTGAGTGGTGACAATCTCACCCTGAGATGACCAGTGAGCATGTTTGTTCCCAGCCTAGCGGGAGGTTTGGGCAGCTTCAGGTCCTCATCCAGGCCTGCCGCGAGGTTCATTCTCCTGACACCAGACCCGTCAGGCTCCTGCTTTCCAACAACACATCTCCACGTCCAATAACAACTGGGTATCTTTCGAGTGATCCTGATGCTGTATAGAGGTAGCAGGTTTTAGGGCTAGGTCCCTCTAGATGCTTCTCTCAGATGTCAGCTGCAAGTATTCGGTCCCCGGCTTTCTCACACTTGCGTCTCACCGCCCCCTCAGGTTCCAGGGAGAGTATCCTGATGGGCTCAGGAATGGCCGGATGGAGGGTGGACAGGGTGGCGTGTGTGAGAGTGCGATGCTCCCGCCTTCTGCAGTGCCCTAGATGCTCCACCTGCCCTGGAGCGGCCCAGCGTTTTTGTTCACCACTCTTTATAACCCTGGATTCAGTGGTTTGTCTGGAAACTTCTTCCCTCTGCTTTCTGATCTCTCTTTGAGCATTGGCTTGTCCTGGGCATTTTCATCAGATAAACCAGGGACGATCGAAGGTGTGAAGAGTGACCACAGGCAGGCCTGCCACCAGGAAACCCCGGTGCTGTTAGGGTCCTGCCAGGAACTGGAGACAGGTCAAATAGGTATGGTCTTCCTTTTTATGTCTGGGCTTTTGTCCGCCTTCCCCTCAGTTGGCTTCTAGGCCCAGGTTTAGTGTCATTTGAGACAGAAAAGAGAGTCTTCCTACTTGGGGTTTTTCTGGAACAACAAAGCATTGTCTAGGACCCCATTGCAGCCATTCCCTCTCATTGGCCAAAATTGGGTCATGTGCCTGCCCAAACTAGTTATCTACAGAGAAGATGGGGTTACCAAGGTGAGCCCAGAGTCACCTCCTTTGTGCTTAAGCTACCTGAGGCCAATGGGATCCAGCTCCTTCAGAGCCACAGGGAGAGATTGCTATGTGCAGTGACCAGGCGAGCTCTCCAAGCGCCCTGTGTGCCCTTACCACGGAGTGCTCAGGCCTGGAGCCAGCCTGACTGCCATCCGCCAACAGGCTGTGGCCTTGTCCTCCCAGCGGGGGACTGCATCTTAACATTTATTGCTAGCCACAAGGAAGGGTTTCTTATTTTAAGGGCTAATGTCACTTTGAAAATTGGCTTTTAGAAGCATCTGGTTATGTTGGACATAATCTCATCAAGTTATTTTAAAAAGCTCAAATGATAAAGAGTGCTTTGCTCTCCAAGCCACTGTCAGATGAAACGGGTGTGAAAAGTGATTTGGAATTAAAGCCTGGCGATCCTCTTCATTTTCTCTTATGACGATGACGCCGCATGCCTGAACGGTTAAAGAGAAGGAAACCTGGCTGTGCTTCCCCAGGCAGCGGCCAGGTGCTTTCCATGGTGAGCTGCCGTGACCGTTCACAGCAAGACCAGCGTCTGCCCGAGAGCCAAGGGGGCGGTGCACTTGCACACTTTCTAGTACGCCTGCTTGTCACAGTGTGGATTCAGCCAGCCTGTGTCAGGACCAAGCAGGGGTGGGGTCCCCTGAAAGGACACAGCTGCTGTGTGGAGAGGGCATATCAGGACATCCTTTGGCTGTCCTGGCTCTTTGCTGTCTTCTGCAGGGTGCTCAACATGGTCTCTATTTGGCAATCTCCCAGGACTTCCCTGTTTGCATTTTGTGCTTCTGTGAGCTCCCTGTGTGCCTGACTTCACCCGGGAGGTGTGGCTCATTGCTTGTGTTGCTTCTGCACCCTAGGTTGGGCTCCTGATGGATCTGGTAAACCACTGCCCAGCTCGTGAGCTGTGCAGAGTTGTGCTGTGGGAGGGGTGAGTGCAGCTCCCAGCACTGGGGCTGGCAGGTGGGGGGCAGGATCTGCTCTTGCTGCTCTTGAGGGAGTAGCCAGGTCACCAACGGTCGCTGTCAGGTCTCTCCTGGCCTAGCATCCCAGACCCTCGCTGCACACCCAGCTGTGCCCCAGGTTCCCTTCTAGGGCCCAGACCCTTGCTACACACACACCCAACTGTGCCCCAGCTTCCTGTTCTAGGGCCCAGACCCTCGCTGCACACCCAGCTGTGCCCAGCTTCCTGTTGGTGGTGCTAGGGTGCTGTGGCTGAGTGTCAGGTGGCTTAGAACAGGCCATACGTCATGTGCAGATCTGAATTGGGGAATATTGAGCCATTGCCAGGACACTTGTGTAGGAATTTGGGGGCTCTGCTATCTGGAGTATCTGGGCTTTGCTGAAAAAAGAAGCTGCATCTTGAAGAGGGAAGGTGGAGGTGGCAGAGCCTCCCAGGACCTTCAGGGTCCTAGGGTTCAGCTTTGTCATCTGTGGTCATGACACTGTCGGAGGTGACCAGAGAGCAGTTGTTGTGGACCTGGTCTGCCCTCAGGGAGCACTGTGCTCAGCACTTCCTGGGCATTGCTTGCCCATCCTGAGACCGGCTCAATGTCAGGGTCTGACAGAGCTCTGCAGAAGCCCTTGAGTCCTGGGTGGATCTGAGGGCAGCGTAGAACCAGGACTTGAACTCAGTCTTCCCTTTGTCACTGTTTTTGTCCTCAGAGGAGATGCTCTGTGCTGTTCAGCCTGCCACCTTCCTCATTGTTCATGGTAGGTAGAGCCTGTGGAGAGATGACAGGTTGGGGTCCTGGGCGGATGCCTTCCCTGCAGGGTCTGTGTCCTGAGGTCTCTGCAGGGCCACGTGTGGAGGGACTTTGTTCTCAGAAAAGGGGACAGGAATGCAGGGGGGGGGTGCATCTTCATCTACATCACGGAGGCTCTGCACTGGCTTTCTCGTTTGCCTTCTGAGAGAGCGTTTAGGTCGACGTCCTGGTCATAATTCTTGCTGCTGTTTGTCCAAAGCATTTAGTTCCTCCTCTCGGAGCATCTTGTAGTATAATGAGGCCTTTGTCACCTTTGTCAGCTGGTGCCCATGTGATTTATAGCGCTCTTGAGCTGTCCAGAGGCCAGCAGGGCCAGTGATGGGTGGCCAGGATTCATGATGCGGGGACGTGCTTTGTGCCTCTGGGAGGCCTCCCGCTGTCCTAGCTGTGGGATCCAGGCGTTGAGCAGTTACCGCTAGCCCCAAGCTCAGATGCTGTGTTCGAATCTCAGCACCACCACTGAGGAGTGCTCTTCCAGGGACGTTCTAATTAGACTTTTCCCAGTGATGATATCTCGGGTGTGCGGATGAGATACGTTAAAAGTTACGGGCGTAGAGGCTACAGGCTGGGCCTGGCTCATAGGCAGGGAGCCAGCCAGCTACCATGATCACATTTGTTGTCTTCTGCGTTTGACGAACCGGCATGACTGGACATTGGGAGGTACCCAGTGGGCGCTACATACAAGATGAGGCATTGGCCTCTGTGGTCAGAGAGCCGGGACGGGTTCGTGTCCACAGAAAGGATGGCAGAATTTACTCTGGTGGATTCTGGTGGCAGTGGCAGACTAGCCCAGCTGCGTCCTGGTTTGTGGGGAGCAGAGGCCTTGCCATGTCTGTTTGGTGTTTCCACCCAGTGTGATTGGGCTTTGGCAGAGAGATTAGGCCAGCCTGTGTCTTCCGGGCTGTCGTTCTGTGTCTTTCATGGCAACCTTCTGAGGCATTTCACGGCCCAGCGGGGCTGCCTCTGTCAGCTCACACCTGTACAGCTGGCTCCAGGCAGCCGCCTGTTCGGGCTGCTCATCTCACATTGCTGCTGTATTCAGCTCCAGACACCTTCTAGAGAGGCCCAGGGAGGAGCACCCTGAGAAAGCCTGGGCCTCCTCCTCTGAGATGCTCTGGCTTCCTCTCACCGGTGACCTGGCTGTGGAGCTGTGGTCCGGGCTCCTTCAGGGCAGAGCTGGGAGTGAAGTTAAGTGTCTGCTTCTGGTCCCCGCTCAGGCCATCCCACTACACTGGTCTCTCTGCTGGGGACTGTCTTTAATTGTCCCCTCTCCATGGGCCTTTGCATCCCATTCTTCCAGTCCTGGGACCCATGGTCTCACTGTCTGACATGGTGGCTGGGTCACATGGGCCCTGGCACCCTGACCTTCCAGGCTCCCACATCTTGCTGAAAGCATGTGCTTCTAGGCTGTGCGTGGTGCTGCCCTCGTGCTGGTGAGCTCAGGACACCCTGTCCGGTTTTTTCTTCAGATGACACTTGCCTCCAGAACCCTCTTTCTACATAGCTGTCCCAGGGACACTTCATGACTCAGGTTGGGCTCTGTTGTCCCCATGTGGCTCCCATGTCTCCAGGAAGTGCATAGACCCTCCCCAGAGTGTGCACACCACACGTGCATTCTCTGCTTTGGTGTCTCCCTCCCCCTCCCCCCATACCTGCTGTGGAGCTGCGCTTCCTCCACTGGTCAGGCAGCCTCGTTGAAGCTGCAGTTCTCATTAGAATAAAGGCAAATTTGCCTTGCTGTGTCTAACTTGACTCTTCTTCAGTGTGGAGACTGTGTCTGGCTTGTCTTCCTGTGATTCTGGCAGCGTGCAGGCACGACATACAGTCCACACTTAGTTGAGAGCTGGTGAGTGAGCTGAGGGCAGCGGCCATCCCAGCACACAGGCCTTGAGCTTGGCTCTTTCTTGATGCCTCCCATCCAAGCCACAAGACCACTGCCCCCCCCACCAGGCCCCCTGCCCTGTCAGCCCAACAAGACCACTGCTCCCCACCAGGGCCCCTGCCCTGTCAGCCCAGTCAGATGCTTCTGCATGTCTGTCCTTGGCTGTCCCAGGTTCAGCACTGTGGTGAGGTACCACGAGGTCCTGCCGTTGTCCTCTGATGTCCTGGCAACACCAACCGCACCTGCTCATCCCTCTGTCATCCCCACGGGCCAGCGGTGGCTCCATTCCAGCGTGCTGGGGCTGTCCCCGACTGAGACTCGTGTCCTTGCTCCTGACGCCTCGCCCACTGTGGAACTGTCATGGCCACCGTGCCCTTGTGCTGCCTGCTGCTGTGTTCGTCCTCACCCTCGTCTCTTCACGTGTTTGTATTGTACATGTCTCGGAGCTGGCGTGTGAACTTGCCCGAGTGGAGGGATTTGGTCACTCTGTACCCAGCACCTAATCCATGCTCAAGAGGTTTGCTGAGTGAGTACATGCACGTCTCTTGCCCTGGGCACCCCATGGTGGTGCTCTCCCTGTGGGCCTGTGTGGTGTGTGGGGTCATCCCTGTCTCTCACCTGTGCCCTGCTACTTGAACTCTGCTTGCCAGGTGTCATAGCAGCTGAGTTGTCTTGTGTGGCCTGTGGCCTGTGGCTGGCCTGGCATCAGACACTTGGCTCCAGTCCTGTGTGCAGTGTCCCAAGCTGCCCGCTCTAGCTGATGACTTAGAGCTCAAGAGTGGTGGCTTGCTGGAGGTCACGGCTCCTGCTCATGGCCAGGTGACATGCTGTGCCATGTCTCCCTGGGGCATTGGCCCAGCATTCTGCTCTGTAGAGACTCAGGTCCGGTGGGCCTCACCGTGACGGCAACACCCTGGGCTGTGGGCCACTTGTGTCAGGCAGTGTGGGAGGGAGAATGAGATGCAAGTAAATGGACTGGGGAGGAACTGAGGTATGCGTGTGCACACTGATGTGCAACACAGGCCCACTAACACAGTGAAGAGTGTGTGTTAGAGTGATACACATTGGTTTTTTTTGGCTACAAAGTAGATCCGGGAGCCTTTCCTAGAGGATGCAGTCTTTGCTTAGTTCTTGGAATACTAGAGTTGGAGAACAGAAAGCCACATGAGGGGTGATCTGTTTATGGAGAGAACCCTGGTCTCCCGGATGCCTGGGTCTGTGGTCATGGATATCCTGAGAAGGGCATGTTGCTGTCAGCCTCACCATGGCCTCAGGCCTTCCTGTCAGGAGCTGTGGTCAGGCTGGGAGGCCTGTGCGTGTGCGGGAGGAAGGGTGACTCTGCTGGAGAGGCTCCCTGCCACCCTCCCCTTCTCATGACAGTGGAGAATGTGGGCTGACACTGAGCTTGTCTCCCTGGCCTTACCTGCACGGTGTCTGGCAGATGTGCTAGCCTGGGCTCATGGCCAGCTCACCCACCAGGGAATCGACTCCCATCCAGCTTTCTCTCTGAAATGCTTGGAGTGTGGCCACACAGCATGGCACCTGCCTCCTGATACTGAGCCCAACATCAGGACAGCTCTCCGTGTTCTGTTGTCAAGATGTTGGGGACCCAGTGTCCCTCAGTACCCTCAGCACACTGGTTCCCTCAGGGTACCTGAGGAACAGACCCTTCGGCATAGCCCAACATCTGTGTCCCAACCAGAGGCCATAGTTTTGCCGTTGCCCCTAGTATGTGCCCCGTGCCATGCTGGCACAGCCTGGGGACTCCTGGCCTGTCTGTGGGTCTCAGATGCATGCTCTCTTCTTGCCCAGGGCTTGTGGCAGAAGCACCCCAGCAGAGCTAGCCCAGGACAGGCTACATGGCAGAGCCAAACCTTTCTCAGCACAGGGCAGCCTTGGCGGGCCCTGGTGCCTGGCTGCAGTGCCTGTCTTTGGACATGAGATGGTGTCTCAGCACTTGGAGCATGTCTGTGCCCTTTGCAGAGCCTCCTCTCACAGCCTCCTCTGTGATGGTACTGAGTCTATAAATTTTGTGACCAATTAGTGGCAGAGAGAGGGGGAAGGAGTTGAGAGAAGTGAAAGACCTTGAGATGAATGAGCACCTTCACAGGTATCTGTCTGTGTGGTTCTCCCTCCCCGTCCTGCCTGTGTGATCTTGTTCCTCCAGTCCAGTGGTGGGATGTGGACTCCAGGGGCTAAGCTGAGACCCATGACGGTGAGAAGCCTCCCCCCAGTGTGGCTCTGGGGCCTAGCTAAGGTACTTACTACATGCTTCAGGCTGCCTCTGTCCCAAAGTCCATGTTCCCCTAAGACAGCATCCAGCCCCACCTGGGCCCTTCACCCAGTGTTCTAGGCTTCCTGGCTGTCTGTGATGACGTCCTGTGGCTCCTCCGTGCTTTGCCCTGAAGGGACTTTGGATGGGCCACTAGGTGGGGGAATCATCATTGACCTCCATGGGGATAAAGTTACACAGTGGGCGGAGGATGGGCCCTCCATGCAGTGGTGGATGGATACTCTCCCTCCTCGGGGTCAGGATTCTGCCCTTCCATCCCTGCCCAGGGTCTCCCCTTCACCATCCTAAGGTGGAGGAGGGCTGGGCTTCCTGAACCATTTCCCTCAGCCTGCTTGTGTTGGCTCTTAGCTAAGCGAGATGCCTTGCGTGTCTTGCATTTCCATATTTAAAATGGTATTTACATATTCATGGATTTTTAAATAAGTTCTTATTGTTAAGGGATGTGGAAGTGGATAAAATGTGAAACTCCCCCCTTTATTCAAGCACTGGAGAAAACTTCACCCCCAGTGCAGTCACTTTCTGAGTGGTTGGTTCTTTTGCTGTTGCCATGGCAATTATCCCAGAATCCAGCCTCCTCTGTGGTCCTTTGCTGCCCTGCCCTGCCCTGCCCAGCCCAGCGTGCATCGCCTGCCCACTGCTGACTGATGCCTTGTTCATTGAGGGTCTTCCTTTGGCTGTCTCCCATCATTACCCCCTCCCCTTTTTCTTGTTTTTGTTTTTTCAAGGTAGGATCTGGCTCTAGCCAAGGCTGACCTGGAATTCACTATGTTGTCTCAGGGTGGCCTCGAACTCACAAGTATCCTCCCACGATGCTGGGACTAAAGGCGTACACCACCACGCCTGATGTGCTCGCTTGTGCGCGCTCTCTCTCTCTCTCTCTCTTTTAGAAAATTTAAACTTTTATTTATTTTTTGCGTGTATATATGTGTGTGGGTCATTGCTTGTGTGTGCATACGTGTGTGCATAGAAGCCGAGGCTGATGTTAAGTGTTTTTCTTGTTGCAGTTCACTTTATTTACGGAAGCAGGTTCAGCTGGTATGGCTGCCAGCTTGCCCTGAGGATCCGCCTCTGCCTCCTGTGCTAGGTATCTGAACTCGAGTCTGCATGTTCACATGGCAGGTGCTTTACCACTGAGCCATCCCCCAGCTCCTGATTTCTCTTCTTTTAGAGGAAAAGCCCAAATCAGATAAAGCCTATCATTTTGGGATTGGCTGAGACAGAGGTGCCTCTGTCCCTCACTGTCGTGCTCTGGCCATGGGCACTCTTTCATCTGCCCAACATCTGGGGCTTCAGGGAGCACTCCTCCTCTAGATCACCTCCACCTTCCCCTTTCCTTTCCTGGAGGGAAGAAGCAACTGTCTCCTCTCAGAGGGTTCTGTGAGGGTCACAGGCCAAGACATGACCTGGGGTAACTGATGCTGTATCTGGGTATGTCTGGGCCTTTGCTTTGAGGTGTGTGTCTGGTGAGGAGCAAGACAGAAGAGGCTGCAGACAGAGGGTGTAGGGGCCAAGGAGCAGCACCTGTGGGTCATCCTTGGCCTGGGGTCCCTATGGGTCAAGCATAGTTTTGGGACTAGCCAGGAGGCACCTGCAGTCGTCTGGTGTTGATGTGTAGCAGGAACAGGGTTGGCCAGGCTCTAGGAGCCAGGAGCAGTGGGCATGGGACCAGAAGAGTCCTCAGAGGCCCAGGGCAGGAAGGACACCTCCGCACCCTGACAGAATTAGACCTAACATGCAGAATTTCTCATCTCTGGTCTGTTTCTCCAGTTTTAAACATAGCGTTGTTTGTGTTTAACTCTCAGAAAGGCCTTCCTAAGTGGTCTAAAGAGAAGACAGAGTGATAAACTTGGCCATGTTAAATACTGGAAATTTGAATTGAGAGAAAACACCATAAACAAAGTGGAAAAGCCAAATGGTACCCTGCATTTTCCAAATACCTTCAGGTTTTTTGACTGACAGTGTTAACCATGAGACACATCTGAGCACAGAGCCCTGCCGCCAGCTCACAGGGGTCATCCAGACTGCTCTGTTCCCTGGGCAATGACTAGGATGTCAGGACTCTTGTGGGACCTCTCAGGAATGGCATCACTTTCCTGTCACCAGAGGGCAGCAAGAGATACCAGTTTTTGTCAGGGGTGGGGTAGGGAGGTGACATTTCCTGGCATCTGCTGGCCGGGGTGGACACAGGAGTCTAATCTTCTGCCGGCCTGATGGCTGCATGCCAGTGAGGGGCTGTCCATGGCCCAGGGCCAAGGCTGGCTTTGAAAGAGCGGCGGGGAAGTCAGCAGCTTTAGGATCAGGATGTCGTAGCCCATGGTATAGCTTATGATGGGGTATTGTAGCCCATGGTGTACCTCATGATGGAGTGTCATAGCCCACGGTGTAGCTCACGACGGGGTGCTTGCCAGACTGGGATCTTGCAGCCGTCTTTGGGCTTTGGCTACAGGACAGCTGTGGGCTCTGGGGCCTCTTAGAGCCTCCCCCTTTCCCTCCTTCCTGTTTCCTCCTTCTCTTCCTCTCTCCTTCCCTCTCATCCTTCACCCTTTTTCTCTTTCCTACTTTTTCTTTTATGGAATATGTATGCAGGTGTTAGTGTGGTCACACATGCCTTGTACGTGTGGAGGTCAGAGGACAGTCACCTTCTACCTTGTCTCACCAATACATACGTCAGGCTGGCTGGCCTGTGTGCTTCCAGGATTCTCCTGTCTCCACCTCCCACCTTGTCAGAGGAGGGCTGCGATTGCAGACCTTCACTACTGCACTGGATTCTCATGTGTATGCTCTGGGGACGCAAACTCCAGGCACTCCTGAGTCATCTCCCGCTTCTCTCTGAGCTTCTGTGGGTGGGTGGCCTGCAGTGCCAGCCTCCAGAGAAGAGGCTGGGCCTGTGGGAGGCCTGGACCTGCTGCCTCTGCTACCACTGGAAAGCCAGGCTGTGGAGATGGAAGGTCATTGGAGGTGCCTCTGGGTGCCTGGCAATGGCAGCTGTTGTCAGCAGAGGAGCAGGGCTGTGGTTCTGTCCTGGGTCCCATGTCAGCTCTGCTGCTTGCTTTCCTCTCTGAGCTTTAGGGTCCCTTCCCTCCTTCCCTCCCTCCCTCCTTCCCTCCCTCCCTCCCTCCCTCCCTCCCTCCCTCCCTCCCTCCCTCCCTCCCTCCTGTGTTTAGATGGGGTCTCATGTAGAGCCCAGTTTGGCCTCATTCACTGTATGTATAGCCAAGGATGACCCTGAACTTCGGATCCTCTTGATTCAGCTGAGTTCATATGATTACAGGCATATGCTATGATGACTGGTTTCTGCAGTGCTTCTGATGGAATCCAGGACTTTGTACATGCTAGACAGGCACTCTACCACTGAACAACATCTTTAGCTCCCACTGTACGGCAATTTTTAAAACTTAAAAAAGAAGTTTAGCTGTGATATGTTTCCCTGCCATCCCCCATAAAGTCTGCATAGTGTGAGTCATGGCAGTGTGCCTGGGGCAAGAGGGCAGGGTGAGGTGTGGTCTTGGGTATGTCTGGTCTCTGCTTTTCAGCTGACTGACCTGTCCCAAGAAACTACTGTCATGACTGGTTGCTGTGGTCTCAAGGGTTGTCCCTGTTGGAGGAGCAGATGTGAGAAACTTGACCTAGGAGAATTTCATGCCTTGGGTTGCAGGTACAGGTTCAGCCATATGTGCTGTGACCCAAGGCTTGTCATAGGGGCCTGTGACTTCATCAGAAAACCACATAAAGAACTGAAATCTTCTCAGCTCAGAAACAAGGTTGGGATGCCCTTCACCACTCCTCAGATCAGGAACGAGGCTGGGATGCCCTTCACCACCCCTATTCCACATCATGTGAGGTCCCAGCTGATGCAATCAGATGGGAGAGGGCAGCAGAAGCTTTGTGGTTGGGAAGAAAAACAACCTTGTTTATAGATGACATGACTCTAGGGAGAATTCAGAGAATCAACAACCACAAAGCCTGTCGAGTAGTGAGGCCTTGGATTGTAGCTTGGTGATCCGGGCTGCCACACATATGCAGTGCACCAGCAGCGAACAGCAGCATCTGAAATCAGAAACACCCTGCCATTTACATGAGGATCTAAAAAAGACAGTCAACCAATCAACCAGCCCAGTCAGCCAAGCAACCAGCAACCAATAACCCAACCAAACACGGGATAAAGACCCCATGGGGAACATTATCAGAGACTGATGAAAAAACCCAAATATGTGCCTATGTGAAGAGCCAGCCCACACTGATTCATAGACACAAAGGGTCAGAGTCACAGGGTGCCAGAGATAGACAGGAAGGGCCAGCATCACAGGGTGCCAGACTTACCAGCGTGACCTGGAGCCAGTGTAGCTTCTTGTACAATCCCAGAAGTTGTTTTGTGTGTGGGGGGGGAGGGGGCTGTAGTGTGGCTCAGTGGTAGAGCACCTGTTCACACACAGTGAGACCCAGAATGGCCTTGAGGTGGTGGCGATGGATGAGGGAAGGGCTGAGTCTGAGTTGTGGGGATGGAGACAGCGTGACCTGCTGAAAGTGGGACTCACAGACTAGGGCGAATGGGCTCAGCCTGCTGACCCTGGCGACTAAGTGGAGAGCAGGGCTTCTCAGCAGGTGTATTAGATACTCACAGAAAGGAAACCCAAGCCTTGACCTTGCACCTTTCACACAAGCTCACTCAGAGAGGATTATGGGCCAAAATGTAAAACGAAGTTTTAAAACTACAGAGAGGTAACAGGAGGGAAATGCAGCTCACCTTCAATTTGGGGTGGACTTTTAATCTATAACATTAAAGGCAGCATTCCTCAAAGAAATGATTGATGAGCTGGGCTTCATTAAAATTTTCTGCTATGCTCTGTTCTGCTTTGCTCTGCAGAAGACACTGTCAAGAGACTACAAAGAGGACCTGTAAGCTGGGCTTGATATGCAGGCTGG
>PVHP010027191.1:0-24039 GCA_004024765.1 Zapus hudsonius | reverse complement strand
AAAAAAACCCAAACCTACACTCTCCCAATCCAGTGGGGTGTGATCACCACATCTACCTTCCCCTATACCAGGTGATGAGGTAGGCCTGGGATTTGGATGTAGACTCTGAGACTTGCTTTAGCCAGAGCTGTCTGTGTGATCTTAGATGAGTCACTCACTCGTGTGTGTGTGTGTGTGTGTGTGTGTGTGTGTGTGTGTGTGTGAGTGCACCTGTCTTCCTCAATTGCTCTCTACCTTTGTTGTTGAGAAAGGGTCTCCCTAAACCTAGATCTCACAGATTCAACTAGAGTAACTAGCCAACAAGCCCTAGGGAGCCTCCTGTCTCCACATCCCTAGTGCTGGGATTATAGCACCCATCACACTTTACATGGATGTTGGGAATTCGCTTTCAGGTCCTCATGCTTGCTCAGCAGGTACTTTACACATTGACCCATCCCCCAGCATCTCACTTAACTCTTTCCATCTATGCCTCAGTTTTTAAATCCATGAAATGGGTGTGAAGGTGAAATGAGAAAGGAATTTTTCCCAGTTCGGGAAGCTCTAATCAGATTTTCCGGTGCCCCCCACCATCACGACTAAAGCAGAAAGGCTGTTTACTTTGGCCTCCTCCGTTCTCTCCTCCCCTCTTCTGTTTTCTTCATTACTACACTAGTGTTTATTTTAACTAATTTCTCCCCAAGGACTAATGGTCTTGAGATGGGTTGGGGGCCTCTTATTCCACCATGGTTGAAAATGGTTCACTATTGACTTTGCCTAAGGACACTAGAGAACCAAAGGGAATTATCCAATACTTCCCAGCTGTTCCTGGATCCTGGCGGTGAGTGGCATCCACAGGTACCTCCAAAGGGATATGGGGCGATGATGCACAGAGAGGGTATAGGGAGCAGAGCTGTAAGGCTGTCTCCTGGGAAACCAGCCTGTTACCTACTCCTCCTAGTTATTCTCCATTGTTCTTGCTGAATACCTCATCTTCTTAGGTGAGAGGCCCTGGCTGTCACAGCTCCAGCCCCGCCTCCTCTGCCACCTGCCTTGTCCCCTACACACACACACACACACACACACACACACACACACACACACACACACACACTTCCTTCTGGGCAGCAGCAATCAGATCACACTGTCAGAACAACTTTTGGAAGGAAATGTCATTTACAGATCTAGAAAAAGAGAAGGAAGAGGGCATCATCACATCCTAGGCATATACAGAGCCATTTCTCACAAGCCCCCTTCTAAGCTAACATAATTGGAGTTCCCTAAAAAAAGCCACATTGGAGCTGAAGATCCTTCAGACTGGTTGGATGTACTTGAGAAATGCATGAATTTATGACTTTCTGTTGTTCTGTGATTATAGAACTTCACAAAACCTCTTCCACCCAGATGCGTTCAGGGTGACTTAAATCCCTGTTCCTGAGCCATGGACACTCAGATGTCATTCAGAATAGCTGTTTACTTATGGGAACAAGAGCTTCCTTTTCACTGATTCCACTGACAGAGAAACTTTGTAACAGTCAAGGTCAGGAGCTTAGACTGAGGTCCAGTACTTTATCTTCCCCTGCCCATGGGAGCACGTCTTTCAGTCTGGGACCCATCTCCCATTACTCCTGCCAAGAACAGAACAGTCTAACTTTGAATGAGTTTCCCTGCTGGTTTGGGTTCTAATTTCCTCCATTCACACGATGAAGAGAGCAGGCTGCTTGACAGCTACAGAAATACCTCATTTTCCAGGGGCTCTCAGGTGAGCTGGGGACTTCCTAAAATTTCATGCAACGTGTGTGTGTGTGTGTGTGTGTGTGTGTGTGTGTGTGTGTGTGTGTGTGTAGGGTCTGTTTAGGTATTTAAAGTAAAAGGAAGTGAGGGCCTTTGACATTTTGCCAATATCCTAAAGATCCTTAGCCTAGGAAAGGAGATGGGGCTATAGGGCAGGTGGATCTATAAGCTGAGGAGACATCCATTTAAGTCAGACTCCTGCTCTGAGAGCTCAGCAAAGTAAGATTCTAAGGAGGACTGTCTAGGGAGCACTGAGTGCCAGCCACCTTCTGAGAGATCTGTGCTCCCTATAGGCAGTGGGTGCCAGATGGAGAGACACTCCACAGTTGCTGGGTATCTGTAAGGTTCAAGCATATTTCCTTGGCATTTTGGCAGATATAAAATCATTAATTTATTGTTCAATTTCCTCTTCCTGAGCACACAGGGAGATTGCACTTCCCAGGATATTTTGAAGGTTGAGTTTATATTCTGGCCAATAGGAGATAGACGAATGGAGGTAAGACACTCCCAGGCCCGCTCAAACACATATCCTCCACTTCTTCTTTCTTGATGGCTTCAAAGTAGGGCCACCTTATTCACAGGAAGAAGCGATACCAAGCAGAAAGAGGACTTTGTTCTGTCATCCAGTGAGATTTAGGGTTTATTTGTTGCCACTAGAAAGCCCATTTATTCCTGATAGCCCTCAGGCGTATGACCAGACAGGCAGTCTGTTTTTGCATTGCCATACTACTAATAAACACAAAGCACCTGGCATCCAGACAAGCCTGAGATTCGATGGTCTGGACACTGGTCAGTGGCAGGGAGTTCTAAGTCATCATCAGCTTCCTTCTAACTGTCTGGGCGATAAAATGATATTCTTGGTCAAATGATGTTTTAGAAATAAAGAAGTCGTTCCTGTACTTCTGCAGCTGAAGAGGATGTGGGAAGCCCTCAAGGACTCCAGCAGCCTTCTGATTAGAAGAATCTAGAGGTAGTTCCAAAATGGACCAACTGTGTGACCTGGGGCAAGATGCCCAGCCTTCCTGTTCCTCATCGTCCTTACTTGATCAAGTTGCCACAGGCATCTGTAATTGCTGCATAGTAATCATCTCAAAACTATAGAGCTCAGAGCCTGGATTTATGATTCTACATTCTATATTTCTCCCGAATCTGGGTAGATAGTCTCCCTCACACACCGGGGTCATGCATGGCTTTGCTGCAGTTATATGAATCTCTCTCCTATGTCTGGGGGTTAGCTGGCTGAGGGCTTTTTGAGACCTCAACCAAAATAACTGGGCTCAGTGCTTATTCCAGATGGCCTAAGGTTGTTTACATGGCAATGACAGGATTCCCAAACACAGAGTGTGGGTGTAGCTCAAAGTTAGTTCAACAATATGAGATTCACATTGCTTGATGAGACCAAATCCCAAGTTCAAGGTGGGTTAAAAGGAAAGGAAAATAGAGTCCATTTAAGAGGATTTGAGAGTCTAATAACGATGGTCATCAATGTAACTAATCGTCCATACATATTGCATAGGATGCATGTATTCAAGCAAGTGAAACGGTTAGAGCAATGTTGTATTATAAATTTTTAAACCTCATCTTCTCAGAGGCTCAGAGCTAACTGAGTTAGTTGACTGCCTGTCTTACAGACACGAGGACTTGAAGCTAATCTCTACATCCCATGTCTGCTGGCACATGCTTGTAATCTAACCCCGGGGGTGACGGAGACTGAAGGATCCATAAGGTTCACTGATCAGCCAGTGTAGCCTATTCAGTGAGCACCAGGCCAAGGAGAGACCTTGTCCTAACAAGGTGTTGATGGAGTTCCTGAGGATAACACCTAAGGTTGTCTTATGACCTCCAACTGCATCACAGACACACACAAACGTACACATGCCTGTGCATGCATACACACATGCATACACAATACAACCTCATATAAATAAAGGAGAACTCATATAAAGGAGAACTACTTTATCAGCATTTCCATACCCAGACTATGAACACCCCACTCAGGTGATGGCATATACAACAGTGTGATAAAGTCACAGTCCCCGTTCTTGCTCTTCCCTCACTGGGACCCAGTGTCATTCAATCAGGAAATCTCCACATATCTTGTAGTTGATTTTCCACCATGAACCCCAAGAAGAGCACCTTCCTAAACCTTGTTCCCTCCAAGCTCCTTCCTTGGATGACAGAACTGCTTCGCTGATTTTTCCTCCGGTATCCCTCCTTGAGGCATGGGATGATTTTGTCTCTCTAATGCTTGCCAACACATCAGGCTTTGTTTCCTGCACCTCTCCTGTGTCTCCCTTTGTGGCCATGCCTGATTGAACACTCACAATCAAATAAAAAGGATGTATGTGGTGTGCAGACTCTGCACCAAAGAACACAGTAAATATCCTACACACACTCACAGTTGTTTCCTCACTCTTTTCCTCTTGAAGCTCTTCATTAATAATGAGAGTTGAACATTTCCTGTATAGATCACTAAGCATTTTGTGAACTTATTTAAGATTCACCATCACATGAACACATAGGCTTTTAATCCTTTCTTTCATAAATGGAAAAACTAAGGCATAGAGATGTTTAGTGAGTTGTGCAACTAACCAGGTATTCAGTAGCAGAATAAAGACCAGGATGAGCCTATGTTCTCAATGATGAGCTGAAGAGCTTCCATCAGCATAGAAAGGATTTTGAATTCCAGAGCTCCACTGAGCGTGAGTTCAGTTGCCACTTCCCTTCACCCCCACAACAGGCCAAGTCAACAACCAGATGAAACCCCTTATCACCAAGGTCATTGAGCCATGGCTGGCCTGGACATGAACTTAGAGCTCTATGTATTTTGTGTCAAAGCTTTGCTCAGATTAGCCTCCTCTGTCTTGTCCACCCAGTTGCTCCCTGTAAGGCTGGCTGGCAGCTCCAGCTACAGAAGGAAGCCTGCCCAGATAGAAGCAGATGTACAGCAGAAATACTAGCGCAAACCTCTGGGGGTATTGAAAGTGAGATCCAGTATGGGTTAGATAAGTTAGAGCCCTGATTACCAAAGGTGCCTCATCTACAGGATTTCTTCTCACCATCATGTTGGTCTTAAAGGTACTTCTGTCTTCTTCCCAGCTCCTTCCAAGCACTGGAAGGCTGTCCAGGTGTTCCCAACGTTCCCTAGCCCATCAATCTTGCTGTATTACTGTGACAGGACTCTTCTTCCATTGCCCATTGTGGTGGTTTGAATGTAAAAAAAATGATCCCTATAGACTCATGTGTTGGAACACTTGATCCCCAGCTGCTGGTGTTACTTGGGAAGGTTGTGGAACCTTTAAGAGGTGCAGCCTTGCTGGAGGAAGCGTATCACTGAGTGTGGGTATTAAAGTGCTACAGCCCAGCCTAGTTGGCTTTCTTTCTACTTCCTCCCTGCTGATGAGACAGAAGCTTCCTCCTCCAGTCATAAGTTATATCCCTCCCCCTCCACAATAGACTTCCCTGCAAAAGCATAAGCCAAAAATAAACCTCTTTCTTCCTTAAGCTGTTTCTGTTTGAGTATTTTGTCCCAGCAATGAGAAAGTAACTGATACACCCTTTGACAAGCATCTCCTCTTCTGTAGACCCAGAAGTCAATGGGCAAACTTTGACATATAAACAGGAGTCAGCCACCCATTACTGCTCAGGCCATCCTATATCTAAAGCAAGAAGGTCATCACCCACTGGGGTTCTAAATTACATGGTCAGATGACCCGCTTGAGTTGTCTGGCTTTTGGGCACCATACACTGACCCACTCAGCTGCACTAGGCTCCACCATGCTCAGCTCCAGATGTTAAGTTAATTTTTCCAGCTGCCATATCATTCACAGCTTGATATTCCCTCTCAATGGTGTAAATTATTTCCAGACAAAGAACAGCTCAGAGCTGAGCCTATTGAGTTATGACCAAACACAAGGTCTTTGATAACTTAATTATAGTGTTCGATGGCCTCAGGGATTATCCGTGTTCTCTCTAATTCTAACTCTTCTCATTGTGGTGACAAGGATTCTGCTATAGTTTGGATCAGGAACGTCCCTCAAAGAAAGGCTCATGCATTAAAGGCTCAGTCCCCAGCTAGCCACTACTGAGAGGTGGTAAGATCTTCAGAAGCTCGTGCTAGTGAGAGAGGCCCTTATGTTATCAGAGGCATATCCTCAAGGGGACTATGCGCTGCTGGTCTCATCTTCCTGTCTTTGCTCTCTGACTGTGATGCAAGCAGACTTGTTCTGTCACAAATGCCCATCATCATATATCCAAAGTAGCTGGGTCAGGTGAACATGAACTCAGCCTCCAAAATTGTGAGTCAAAACAAATCTTTTCTTTTTATAAGTGGCATTTTGCAGGTATTTTCTAATAATAAAAAAATCTCAATAGTGCAGAATAGAATCAAAGACAAGATAAAAAATTGAGTTTTGTAGAAATGAAAGATAAATAGTTTTTTATAACAAAATGTCATTATAAGGATTACGTTGGCCAGTGTTCTTTCATTATAAGAACTGCCTGAGCTCATCAGCTTGTAAAGAGCCAAGGTTCAGTTGGACCCACATTTGGGGAGCTTTCAGCCCAGAGTGAGTTGGTCTTGTTACTTCTGTGGTGAGAGGCAGTTCATCACAATTGCTCAAAGCCACTCATCTGTGATTCACCGAGGAGAGTCCCCAGTAGGTAGGGGACAGAGAGGAGGAAAATGGGGGTACCATCACAAGATTTGCCCATACATCATATCAAATTATTGATAATAAAGATATTTTTAAAATATTTTTTATTTATTTTTTATTTTATTTATTCATTTTCAAGCAGAGAGAGAGAGAGAGAGAGAGAGAGAGAGAGAGAGAGAGAGAGAGAGAGAGAGAGAGAGAGCGAGAGCACCAGGGCCACCACCCTGTGGGTCTGGCCTATGTAGGACCTGGGGAATTGAACCTAGGGCCTTAGGCACTGGAGGCAAGTGCCTTAACCGCTAAGCCATCTCTCCAGCCCAAAAAAGATATTTTTTAAAAGATAGAAAGAGGAACAGTTTGGGGTGCCACAGTCCCTCTGATGGGCATACCCCCAATAAATAAAAATCTTCTTACTAGGCCCCAACTGTTAAAGATTCCACAACCTCTTATTACCCCTAATTCTATGGAATAAGCTGGGAATAGACATTTGGGAGACAAAAATTAAACAACAAGAAAAAAAAACATACACATGAAACAATACTTTTACAATGTAATTGAAACTCAGTTTAGTAGCTGTTACAGTCTGTTCTAAGGACTTTATATACTATAATAAAACCATTTGGGATAAGTCTTGATACTAACAAGAAGGGGAGCAGAGAGGCTATGCATATTCTAAATAAGGTTCATCAGGTTCCACAGTCAGTAAGCTGATGAGCCAAGAGACCACCTGTCTCCTGAGCAAATGGTTTCTTTTTCCATGATGGAGCACACGTGTGATAGTTTGAATGCGCTACCCATAAACTCATGTAGTCTGAATGCATGGTCCCCAGCTGGTGTCAGTTTGGGAAGTGGAACCTTGCTGGAAGAGATGTGTTTTTGGTGGAAGGCTTAGGGGTGTTCTAGCCAGTTTCCCCTGGCCAGAGCTCAGCTCATTCTCCTGCTGCTGTTGTCCACCTGCTGTGACAGAAGTGATGTCCAGCCTCTGCTCTATCCTATCTCCCCTGCCATCATGAAGCTTCTCCTAGAGACTGGAAGCCAAACAGTCCTCCCATCAGCTGATTTGGGTTGGGTGTTTCATCCCATCCATGTGAAGGTAACTACAACACGCAGCTAACAGTTCTAATCACCCAGTTCAAAAGAAATGGCTTAAAGAAGGAAATGAAACTGGAAGGCATTCTGGATGTAATCCCACTGCTGCTGAGAATTGTACCAATTACCTCTGCGGTCTGGTCTACTCTTTACAGCCCTGGGCTGTGAAATGAGAAGATTCTAGTACTGGGAGTGGCCGGAACGGCTCTGCCTTCTCAACACCTTGTTGGGTCTCTACTCTAAATTTCCTCTCTGACTGCAGCCACCAAGTTATAGATGGTTCATGGATTCTTCCTGCTCAGGACCTGTGGGCTGCAGGGAGATCTTTTCTTACTAGAGATGAAAAGAAGCTGCAGTTAGGGAGCCAATCCTGGCCCTCTCCCCAGTATTCCTTTCTGATTCCCTCATCCTCCCCTAGCCTGGCTGCTATTATTCTTTTCTGTTTTCCTCACTGTGATGGTTTGAATGTAAAATGACTTCCATAGCCTCATGCGTTTGTGATTAAGCCTTATACTCAGTCTGCCAGTCAGCTGGCAGAGCCTTTGGTGTGTGTGTGTGTGAGAGGGGGTGGAGCCTTGCTGACAGGTGTGTTGCTGGCAGTGGGCCTGGGGGTGTTATAGTCCAACTCTGCGTACCACATACAGAGCTCACTCTCTACTTCCTCCACGCTGATGTGAATGAAGTGTGAAGCCTCGTTGTGTGGGAATACCGTGGGACTGTCAGCTCCTGCCATGTTTTCCCTGGTGAATCTTCCCTTTGAAACTGTAGGCCAGAAATAAACCCTTTCCTTCCAGAGGTTGGCATTTTGTGCCACCAGCTAAAAGGTAACTGCAATACTCATTTTCAAATTGTTGCTTTATATTTTTCTGCTTTCTTCACCTCCACTGTCCCTGAATATTTCTTTCTTCTTCCCCACCTCCACAGGTCCCTAAGAGTCCTACCTGGTTTTCTCACATTCAGCACTGTCATCTTCCATTTCAACCCAGAGTCTGAAATGTTTAACAGGGAATGCAGGACTTCACACCTGTGCAGAGAATAGAGATGAAACAAAAGTAGTATGGAATGCTATGCTAAGGTTCAACATTCATGCATAGTTAACAAAGCAGAGCAGGGAGTTTCCTCTGGTCAAGGGTCTTTCTGATCCCCAGTCAGTCCCAGGTCAGCATAAGCCTGCCTTCTCTGGCCTCCTGCTCTAGCAAGAATACACCTGCTTTCTCCCTGTGGCCAGTATTCAGCATTCTGGGACCTCAATCTTTCCAGCAGAAAATGAATTTATTATAGCATCCACTGCATCTTGAATTGAGAAATCAGCAGCCTGGGATCTATGATCAATATGTTGTCTCTTGCTGATGTGTTCCTCATGTTCCCTTCATGCTTCAGAGCTCCCGGAAAGCTGAAGTTGGCTCAGCCATTAGGAGCTCTGAATTCTACCACAGCCCCATCCTCAGCCAGCCTCCAGCCCTGAATCCACAGTGCTCAATCCACAGCTCCCAGGACCTTGATGGTAACTTGGCTCCTCTGCAGAGAATGAGACCAAGGAGATTTCATGATGGAGCTGGGTTAAGGTTCGCACCGTGAGAGGATGCTATATTGTTCATCTGAGTTCTCTCCAAGACTTCATCTCACAGAGATGTCGGCTGTAGGTAAACACCATGTGACATTAAAATTTATCAGCTGGTCTCCTCTCTCAGCTCCTGCTCCCTCCTGAGTATGGAGTATGTGCCCTGTGGAGATGCCAACTTTCTTCATTTGTTTCTGCATAATCCTCACCAGCATGGGGCTTGCTTCTCATTTCTCTCTCTCCTCATACACATTCAGCCTCTTCTGCCTGTGTTGGTATCGACCTCTGGGATTCTGCAGGATGTGCATACTGATGACCCCTGGGATCTAGCAGGACTCCTTTATGTGGGACCTTTTGGCAGTGCTGAGAACATCTGACTTTTCCTAAAGCCATCTAACTTCAGTGACCAACCCATTGAGTGTTGCCTTACACATGAGAATGGGAGGGTATTGGATTTAGGATGATAGTTCAATGGATAAAGCACTTGCCATACAAGTTTGGGAACTTGAGTTTAGAACACTGGCACCCACAAAAAATACTGGGTTAGCATGGTGGCCAACTCTGGAGGTGGAGAGATCGGATCCCTGTGAGAAGCTGGCTAGCTGGACTAATCAAATTGTCAAGCTCTGGGTTCAGTTGAGCAACCATGCCTCAAGAAAGAAGGTGTGGAGTGATCGAGGAAGACACCTGATGTCAACCTCTGGCCTCCACCTGCATGCACACATACATGCCTGTATACGCATATATGAACACACATACACACATGCATCATGCACAACACACATTAAAAACTGTAAAGGAGGATCTTGTTAACATCCTTGGACCCATGTGAAAAAGAGGTGATTAGTGGGTTAAAGGGAGAGAGAGAAAGCCATAGGATCAACTGTGAAACCCATCCAGATGTTGAATGAGCTGTTCCAAGACTAGACAGAGCAGGCAACGCAAATGCAAATGCAAGCAGTTTCCCCTGCTGTGCTGTGCATGGCTGTGTGTGTGTGTGTGTACACATATGTGTCTTTGGAAGAAGTGATTTGTATGGCTGGATCATGCATGCTAAGCCAAGTCCTAACAAAGAACTTAAGGCTTATTGTGTCGGTCAGTTAATGTGGTGGTTGGAATCTCCTGTAAACTTGTGTGTTCTGAATGTTTGGCCTTCAGCTGGTGGCAATTTGGAAGGTAAAGCCTTGCTGGAGGAGGTGTGTTGTTGGAACCAAGCTTTGAGGTTCTATAACCAGTGATCATCTCATTCTCTTGCTGCTATTTCCCACCTGCTGTGGCAGAGGTGATGTCCAGCCACTGGCTCATGCCATGATTTTCCCTGCCATCAGGGAGCTTCCCCTCGAGACTCTAATCCAAAATAAAATCTTTCCTCCCATCAGCTGCTTTGGGTGGAGTGGTTTGTCCCAGCAATGAGAAGATAACTACAGCAGTTAATTATTATTACAGACTCTCTTAAGACTCGGTATATTAAGACACCAGTGGCTTATTTGTGTTTCTGCGTCTGCAGTGGAGCTGGGCTGACTGACCTAGGCTGGGTTCTGCTGGGAAGGCTGCATTCTAGTGTCTGTCCCTTGGGGCTATTTACTAGGTGCAGCATGCTCTCCTGGTGAAGGCAGAGGTGCAAAAGACAAGTGAAAACAGGTATTCTACTCTCACATTTCCATTTAGTTTTATGCCAGGCTGGAGAGATTGCTCAGTGGTTTAGTGCTTGTTTGCACAACTTAAAGGCCTGGGTTCAATTCTCCAGTACCCATGTAAAGTCTGAGTGGTGCATGCATCTGGAGTTTGTTTCAGCACCCCCCTCCCCGCTTGCAAATAAAGAAAATATTTTTAAAAGAATGTTTTAGAACTGGAAACCACAGTTCAGCCTGCCACATTTACTTACATTCTATTGATCCATTTCAGCCATACAAAACCCCAGCTCCCTCCCCATTCTACACATTAACCACATTCCAGGCCACCCCTATGGGTTTCTCCATAGGAGTGTAGGAAGTAGCCTTGAATTAAAGCCTCAAGACTCAGGGGACAAATCTATTCCTGGGACCATTCTAAATGGGTGGGGTATATCTTCCAGATGTCCTCTTTGAAAGCCTGGGCATTATCTACCTGCAAGGCTGGTAGGTACCAGGAAATGGCATGACCTGTGGAAACAGGTGGCACCTCCTAGTCCCTACTTGCCTCTGACAGGGAGGTGAGTTTTGTTCATTTAAGTTTTCTTTGATCCTTTAAGAGGAGGATAAGAAAATCTCACTTTAATTGTCTCAGCCTCAGGGGTATGAATTCAGCATCCCACCTCTTCCCTATCTTTCTGTCTTGACTATCAACCCGATCTGCATTTTTGTAGTAGAAGTCCCTGTAGTCTGCCTGCATTATGATGTATTTTTGGCTGCCTGGCATCAAATATGTTTCCAATGTTTGGATGGCCTCCTATCATAGATGCTATGTGTAGCAGTTTACCTTTCATCGTGAGGCAGACACCCAACCAGAAGCAGCTCATGGGAGGAAAGGGTTTATTTCAGGCTGACTGCTTCTCCAGGGCTAAGCTTTATCAGGGTGGATGAAGTGGGCTCACTTCATCACATATCCATAACAGAATGAAAACACTCATAGTGCTAGCAAGCAGGGGCTGGCTCCGAACACACAGAGCTCAACTCCACCCCTGGTGACACACTTCCTCCATCAGGACTCCAAACTCTCTAGTAAGTGGGGACCACATAGGAAACTTAATCACAAACACCTGAGGCTACAGGGACATTACATTCAAAAGCACCACTAAACTACGGTTTCAGTGTGTCTCCCAAAAATCAGAAATTTAATTCCTCCAAGAGGCCATGCTGAGTGGTAAAGCCTATGGCAGGAGCATGAGGGAGAAATCTTCATGAATGGATTGATGCCTTTCTCATAGGAATGTCTTAGCTATCACAAGAATTTGGCCCCATGTGCTTTTTTTGAATGCACCCAACTGCTCATCCTTTGGCTTTCTACCATGAGTTGAAGCAGCATAAGGCCCAATCTTTGTCTTTTTAGGTTCTGAAACTGAGAGCTGAATTAACCTCTTCTTTATAACCCAGTCTCATATGTTCCGTTAAAGCAACAGAAAACGGACTAAGAGATGTGTATGTTGGTGTATGTGATGGTTAGGTTTTGTTGTCAACTTGACCTTTTTAGTAACTCTTGGGTGGGTCTCTGAGGATGTTTACAGGAAGGCAGCCTCTAGTAGTGGGAAGGATGTAAAGAAGCTAGAAGTAAACATCCTTTCCTGTGTAGGCAGTGCAGGAAGGAAATTCCAGAGACTCAGGAAGTCATTAAGTCTGGGGTAGGGCTGCAAGACCTCACCCTAAGCCTATATAAAGGAGAAGCGATTCTCTCCTTTGCCCTCATGCCTGTTTGCTGTTTTGTGTGTGTGTTGTTGGTGATGGGTTTCTCTCTCTGCTTGGACCTGTGAAAGAGGACCAGCCTCTTTCACTTTTATGGAACTTCCCCTGGATCTGTAGCTTAAACAAATAGTTTCCTCCCCCAAATTGTACCTGGTTTGAAGATTCGTCCCAGCGGTGTGTGACGGACGGTGCATAATATAATCCCAGCACTCAGGAGATAGAGGCAGGAGGATTAGCAATTTAGGGAAAGCCTTGATTATATAGCAAGTTTGAGATCAGCCTGGGCTATATTATTAGACCCTGTTTCAACTAACACAAAAGAAAGGAATGAAAAGAGGAAGTAAAGAAGGAAGAATGAGAAAAGAAGAAAGGAAGAAAGCAAGGAAGAGGCTGGAGAGATTGCTCAGTAGGTAAGGTACTTGTCACACCAGCACAAGGACCTGAATTCAGATCCTCTGCACCCACATCAGAGCTGGAATGGCATTTTGTGCCTGCAATCCACTGCTAGGGAGGCAGAGTGAATACCCAGGGTTTGCTGTCTAGCTATTCTAGCTAAAACAATGAGCTCTGAGTTCAGCAAGAAATCCTGTCTCAAAAAATAAGTCGAAGAGTGACTGAGGAAGACACCTGAAACTGACCTCTGGCCTCTCCATCCCCACACATACATGTGCACATGTGCCCCCATACCTATACTCTTACTTGTACATCACACATGCAAAGTTAAGAAGTGGAAAGAAACCAAAGAAAGTAAGTAGACTACTTACCTAGGAGACAAGACACTCTTTCTACTGCACAAGCTAAAAAGACCTGTCATGTTTCCCAATATACTTGAAATAAGATGTGGGAATTCAACTCATGCCTGGTTGACCGTGTGCATCCTCTGTGGATTCTTCCATGAGATGCTGCTCAGGGATAGGGAAGAAGGAGAGGCGCTTCCTGAGAAGTGGGGGCTGCAGCAGCATCAAGGCCTCTCCAGGATCTAGGATGGGAATGGAACCAGTGTTCATTGGAGCCGGTCAGCCTACATCTACAGTAGAGCCTATGTTTGTGACTTGCTTTTGGTTAGGGTGTTCCTTTGCTGCCTCACCTTCCTTTGTTTCAGACTATTTTCTGAGCCTGGGTCTCAAAGCATTCATGATAAATTAGTTATTCTGTGAATAAATTCCACTCATGGCTAGTGAATTTCAATTGCCTGAAACCAAGAACTTTGAGTAATTTGTGGGCTGTCTCATTCCATCTCCCTCCAGAATGTCCTCCTGTAGACGAGATGGCTTGAGACTCTCACCCCCCCATCTGAACAATCTCCAAAAAAACAGGAGTGTGGTCAGCTGCCCATACCATCACTTTCCCATGCTTTAGCACACAGACGTGAAATGTCAACTGGGAATAGTTTCTTCCCTCAGAAAAGCAAAACCTCTCCAGGTGGAGGTTTTCTTCAAATGACTGAGGTCTCTCTAGGGAGGAATCAGATGTTGTGTGCTTCTTATGATCAAGAAATTCACCCAAACTATGACTGATTGATCAATAGGTGACCTTTGGTTTTCCTCCGGCAACTGTGATGGTCCATCTCGCCACCCTAACATGAGGCTGTCTTCCCAGTGGAAGCCATGCCTGAGTCATGGGTGAAGAGAAGCATGGGCCAATTGAGCCTTTGACCCTATCCTGTGCCTAATTGTAGGGATAACACACCAGAAGAGATACTACTCTGGCATGGCTCAGGAACAGGACCCTGGTGGGGAGAAGGGCAGGTTTTGAGGAGGACAAGGACTGTGAGACAGGTTTGGGTTTATACAGGGCAACAATCACTTCTCAAATGGTTTCCTGTTCCCAGAAAGAACACCACCCCTGTTTATCTCAGGATCCTTCTGTGCTTGGCAAATGTCACTTCCAGTGCAAATCCTTTAAACAGGATGCCACTGATGTTTTGGGTGGGGCAATTCATCATGCAGGACTTTCCTCCACAACAGCAAAACATTTTATATCCTTGCTCTTACAACATCCAATGACAGTAACTCAGCCAGTCCTTGTGACAACCAGGAAATTCTCATCCATTTCTGTATGTCCCCAGGGGAAGTAACCACGTCCAGTTGAGAGCCAGTGAGTTAAGGCCTTTGAAGGAGATTTTAGTCACTGTAAATAATGCATTGAACACGAGCAGGTTTTGTTACCTATTAAAACTGAATCCTGATTGAAACTGCTAGACTCTCAGAAGTGGAAAGCAGTTCCATTTCCTTAAAGAAGCATTAAAGACGTTAGTTAGGGATGAAATTCTCAACATCAGGATCAACTCTATGGACAAACTTCTATAGGAGTGGAAGGTGAGAACTCCCAAGATGGAAGCCTTAGTACCCAGGACACACAAGATACCTTGTTCACAGGCTGGAGAGATTGCTCAGCGGTTAAGGCACTTGCCTCCAATGCCTAAGGCCCGAAGTTCAATTCCCCAGTACCCACATAAGCCAGACCCACAAGGTGGTGGCCCTGGTGCTCTCTCTCTCTCTTTCTCTCTCTCTCTCTCTCTCTTTCTGTATCTGCTTGAAAATGAATAAATAAAATATAAAATAAAATATTTTTTAAAAGATACCTTGTTAAAACCTCAGTGAGAAAATTTTAGGATAATCAAGCCCCCTGATAGAATACCCAATTTCCACAAAATTACAGCCACGTGGGAAGTTGAGTTCATGATGACTTACTGAGCATCTCCTATATCCTGGGGCCATGCTGGACACTTAACATATATATATGGAGAAAACAAAGCCAGATACACCGTCTCATGTGTCACTCACCATTCGGTAAGCAGGTCTGTAAATAAAGCGTCACCAAGTATAATAGATGAGTTAAGATGAGATTGCATTAAAGATGGGAGGAGGTAGATGAGCTGGGAACAGGCTTCAAAGAGGAGTTCTGGATGAGAGATGGGCGTTGACCATTCAGTAAAGCAGTAGGATTTGAGAGGAAGGAACAGCATGGGAAGAGGTATTCGTATTATGTACATTATGAACATGTATTGGCAATATTGGTTTCCATCAATATTTCATCAAGGGTGATAGAGGAGGGCATGGACTCCCCATCCCTTCATTCAGAGTTATTGACAGTTAATGAATGGTCCCCGGAGGAGTGGGCGATGTTTTCTGCAGTGGTGTAGCCTTTGGGAAGTGACTGGATGAATAGGACTACTTTCTGTATCAGTTATGGTCTCCTGTAGGGACAAAGTACCTTACCAGAAGGAGCTTAAGGTCTATTTTCAGTTTACAGTTTCTAGAAGAAGAAGTGTCTATTATCTTGGGGAAGGCAAAAACACAGCAGCAAAACAGCAGCAAAACGCAAGGTTTTCATCATCACATCGTAATAATATACACCCAGCAAGGCTTGGCTGTAACACCTCAAAGCCCAACCCCAGTGACACACTTTATCCAACAGCCCTCCACCTCCTAAAGTTCCACAACCTTCCCAAGTAGCACCACCACCTGGGAGGGATTAAAGGGTTCAACCTGAGTTAATGGGGGACATTTTATAGTCAAACCACCCTAGTGTCTGTCTTAGTCAGCTCATGTACCCTGGGATGAATCTCCTAACCAGGCACAGTTATGGGAGGAAAAGATTTATTGAAGCTACAGATCCAGGGGAAGTTCCATAATGGTGAAAAGGGCTGCTCCCCTTTCACAAATCTGAACAGAGAAAGAAACCCATCACCAGCACCACACATAACACACATCAAGAGAAAGATTTCCTTCCCATTTTTATAGCCTTAGGGCAGAGTTTTGCAACTCTATCCCAGACTTGTTGGCTTCCTGAGTCTCTGGAATTTCCTTCCTGTACTGCCCTCCCAGGAAGGGATGTTGGTTTCCAGCTCCCCTGTGCCTCCTTATATCCTGCCCCCTACTGAGAGGGTCAACTTCCTATTAAGAACATCAGAGACCTACCCAAGATTACTAAACAGGTCAAGTTGACAACAAAACTTAACCATTACAGTGTCCTTTATTTTAAAGGGCACATAGATCTCTCTTGTCCCTTCTACCATGTGAAAACACAGTGAAAAGATAATTTCTTTGAACTAGAAAGTGACGACCTTTTCCCAGATATTGAATTTTCTAATGCCTTAATCTTACGTGTTGAGACTTTAGAATCGAGAATTAGATTTCTGGAGTTTATGAGCCACCTGGCCTATGGTTTTCTGTTCTAGTAGGAGAAATGGTTAAGACAAGTCCCACATAGAAAAAAATTTGAATTGAGAAGTGTTAAATTCAGGCCATACCCTCCTCTAAATTATTCCATTTTATAAAATACAGTGATTTTTCAGACTGTGCCTTGCCCTGTGGGACTCCATTTACCAGCAGTTTGGGACTCCATTTTGAGGGTGGAGGGTAATGGTACACTTGGCAGTTACATGAGGGGCACCATCTCCCCAGCACCATCTATGTAGCACAGACTAATAAAGATCTTATTCCTTGCAATAGAAATGGTGCCACCCTATATGCATATCAGGGTAAATTTGGACTCTAAGGATCCATGGTCATATTAAAGTCATACCAAGCAAACCAGGACCAAGAATTTATTGGACATGCAAGACTGAGGAAAGAGTGTGTATCCTTTATTTGGATGAAATAAAGTCCTGGACACCTAGCACTGTGATGCCAATGGCCTGTCACCTGACCATCTGGTGTGCATATCAAGGAACGCACAATTGTCCCAGGGCCTTCTGCTCAGCCTCATCCTCACTGTTGACATGGCCTACTCAATTGCCTTCCGTCCTTCTGCCTATTCATCCCTCTGGATCTGCCATCCATATGTCCGTCCGTTCATAAGGACCTAATCCTACCCTTCCTGTTGCCTTGCTCCTGCAGCTCAACTGCAACCCTGGACCCTGATTCTATGACAAGCAGCAACAGCTACTTCAGCTTCTCCTGAAATAGGCTGTCTTGTTGAAACAGAGACCACTGCATTTTGAACAGTTCCCTGGTTCTGTTCCTCTCAGGCCTTTTTGAAACTTCTTGCCTCTCTGACCCTTTTTGAAACCTACATGTATGTGATTCTATAACCTCCATGTACGCATTACTCATTCTGGGCTGTGTGATTTGAGACTTCACATTAGTCATTGAGGTTGGAACGAAAAGGGCTGGAGAATGAATGGCTCAGCAGTGAAGGCACTTGCCTGCAAAGTGTAACGACCTGGGTTCGATTCTCCAGTACCTATGGAAAGTCAGATGCACAAAGTGGTGTATGCATCTGGAGTCACTTTGCAGTGGCTAGAGGCCTGGCATGCCCATTCTCTCTCTCTCCTCTCTCTCTCCTCTCTCTCTCTCTCTCTCCCTCTCTCCTTAAAAATCAGTAAATGCAAATATTTTTAAAAGACTGAAATAAAATAATCTATGTTTGCCTTGGTCAGGGCCATCAAGGAAAGCCAGAGTAACTGGCAGTTTATCTCCATTGAAACATGACATAGCATGAGAATTTGTTGTTATTCAGTCAATTCTGACATTGTGGACAGAAAAGAGAGTGTTTGCATATATTTCTGACATAGCATCCTCAGAGCAGTGTTCCTATAACATTCAGAGACAAGAGTAAGATTTGGGGTCAAACTTCATCCTCTCAGCCTGTTCTATGTCCTTGGGCAAATTATCAGGCCACCTCTTCCCCACAGAAGGCCCTTTGCGTCTCCAAAATAATAAAGTGGGAAAAGTGAAGCCTTCCTGGTATCTTAGTTTACCAAGATGACTGGCAGCCCCATGTCCACTCCCAGGTGGCCTCCAGATCAAGGCTAAAGGAAGTGACTGGGCAGATAGTCAGGAAGGGAAGACAGCCCCACTAGTTCTGCCTTGTTTGTGCTACCAGGGAGGCCTCGGGAAGCCCTTGGTTCCTAATTACCCTTAGATAATGAATGAGTACAATGACAAATGTTATTAGAATAATTTACTGTTCATCAAGAACAAGGGACAATTAGAGTAATTCCCTATTAGTATTCATAAGTCCCCTTACCAAAGGCACTTCGTTACCTTGGGCTCCCATTCCAGGAACAGGGGCCCTTCTGTGGAACCAGCCAGCAGCCATCAGGTTATTAGGCAAAGGGAGTTATTGACTGTGTAATTAACTATGTAATTAACTCAGATCTCTGAATCCAATCAGGCTCTAATCTAATAGGAAGGTGTAATTAAATTGCATCTTTAATCCCTGGGAAAATCTCTGGATTTGGGTGTGGGAATCAACCTGGCAGGGTGCCCCAGGTCTTCATTATCTTCAATTAGACAATTAATTGATATTCAAGTTACCTTTCTCATTCAAACCTAATTGAATTTCTCCTACTCCCCATGAGGTGGGATGTGTTCATAAAAACGCTTTTCTTCATTTGAAGCTTAAAGAACCCACAGAGAAGTGGTCATCACCTACCTCCCACTGCCACTTACCTGCATATTAGATGCCAGCCAGCGGTCCCTTTAAGAGATTGATTGGCGCTTTGCTTTCTCCTTAGTGCCTTTGTAGCTAAACAGTGGAAAGTGGCTGGAGAGCTCTCTCTCTCTCTGTGACTGATAAAGTTTTCCCTCTCTTATAGCTCCAAAGTCAGACACGGTTGCCAACATCTCCATTTTGTTTTCTGGCTCCTTCAATTTAGCTGTTCTCTCCTTGAATCCCAGGCTTGTCCCTGCAGCTCTGCCTACCTCCATCAACCTCACAGAAATATCTTTCTTCCTGGACCCATCTCCCAGCTCAGACTTAGCTCTTAAAGAGCTAAGGACCAAACCCGACCTGTGTGACTCTGCCAAGCAACCTTGCTCGGCAAAGAAAATATTCATGCTTGAACCCTTAACAACCTAGGTAGGATCTAAGGAGAGATGGGACCTGGAAGAAAGGGACATGGAGTCCCAAACTGGGAAGGACAGAAAGATAGTGTGAAACAGACAGGAAGAGCAGGCACATAGGAGAAGACAGAGGTGTAGATGGGGGTAGGAAGACTGGAAAAAAAAAGAGATGAAAGAGAAATGTAGAAAAAAAGAGACAAAAGAGAAATGTAAAAAAAATTAAAAAAACAATTAAGATAAATAAATTAAGGAAAAGAAGAGGAGAGGTGAACACAAGATAGAAGAAAACCAGAAGGAGTTATTTATTTCACTCTATCTAGCTCAGGCTGACCTGGAACTCATTCAGCAGCTTAGGCTGGCTTTAAGCTCATGGAGATTCTTCTACCTCAGTCTTATGAGTCTTGGGATACAGTTGTGGGACACCATGCCTGGTTTAGAAGGAGTTAATAATGTAACCGAGCTATTCTCAAGGACCAGAGCCAGGGAGCATTCGGGAGGATCTTGTGAAAGGCGTGTATATCAAAGGCGTCTTAGCAGAAGGAAGCTTGGACCTCACTGTACACCTGACAGGCTAATCTGAAATGAGAATCTCAGGGAGGTACCACTAAACTCGAAGAGGCTGAGTATATCTATTTAGAAAAGAAAAGATGAAACTTTTCTGCCTTCAAACAATTTAAGAAAGTGCATCTATACCAGGCCATCAATTATCTCCAGTGGCAATCAGCTTAAATGCATTAAAGACAGCTGATTACTAAGTGACCTGCTACCCTCCAGCAACTACAGGAACCAGTGGTGTGTCCACAGAGCCCAGTGTGGGGAACACAGTAGTAATTGCTTGTCTGTTAAAAACAAAAACAAATGAACAAACAAAAAAACTTCTGCTTCTGTGAAGGGAGGTGAACACCTAACGCCAGGGCCAACTGCTGCTCTGGGTCTGGGGCAGTGGGAGCCTGAAGATGGAGTGGCCAGAGAGCTCAGGAAGGGCAGAGGGGACTTGGGCACCTGGCGTGGAAACCAGACCAGACAGATGAAAGAGTCTGGAATGGGCAATTGCTAGGATGACCAACCACTGGCTCTGTAGGGCAGCTGGAAGGCATGGAGACAGGAAGATGCTATTTATCAAAAGGACAGACTAGGCAGTTCAGTGGGGGTGTCAGGGCCCACTGACCCCAGCTATCTCTCTCACTTGATGCTTGTACTGCTGGGAATGCTGACAATGCTTACTGTTTTTGTGATCACATAATGACCTCTTTCTTGGAACCCATTAAAAATAATGAGACCCTTGTTAGGGATTTGTAGGTTTTGAATCACCAGTGTGTATCCAGCCAATCTTCAGCAAAGAGACTGTTTCTACTTTTAGCCACCAAGGCCACCTCAGGGCTGGGGTGCAGTTAATCCTCTATACAAAACTGATGAGCTCAATGATGAACCCACAAAGGCAGCAGAGGCTGTCTTTGAGAGCCTACTCTTGGTTAGTCAGGCTGTCTGGGCATCCTACAGATGCCACAAAGTAAGTCTGGATCACTGCGTCAGTTATTTTCTTGTTGCTGAGACAAAACACCCAGCCAGAAGCAGCTTGTGGAGGAAAGGGTTTATTTTCAGCTTACGGTTTCAAGGGGAAGTTTCATCAAGGCAGGGACAGCATGGCAGGAGCTGACATTCGGGTGTCACATGTCCACATCAGCAGGGAGGATGTGACAAGAGTGAACTAAGTCAGTAAGCAGGGCTAGGTTATAACACACGGAGGCAAGACCTCAACGGCACACCTCCTGCAGCAAGGCTCTACCAGCTGGGATTCAAGTATGAGGCTTAATCACAGACACAGGAGACCATGAGGGATATTTTATATTCCAAACATCACACTCATTTTGCTCTGTTTTACCCGTGCAGAAACTGCAAGTCTATTAATGAGTGGACTGTTTCAAAGCCACACAGCCAGTGAGAGCTGATGCCATTCCCATCTCAGCCAACTTGCAGGTCAGGGTCCCTAAACCTGACCACACTCATACATATACCAAGCAACAGTCAAAGGAACTCTCTACCCACCTTCTACTGCTGACTCAGCCTCATGTCACTGAAACTGGATGAGATTGGAGCCTCTCTTCACTTCCCCTTCCTGCTCAGAGCTGTTTCCTGTTTAAGACTAGGACCTTTGAAACTCCCAATGGGGGAAACAGTGATGTTCAAGGTAGAAATGCTCCTTCCCTTTCTTGGTGGTGAAATGTTGTATTGAATAGGTGGCAGTGTGCTTCATGGGGACACCTGCACCCCCCTCCTCCTCTAATTTTAATGTTTTTCCTTCATTAGCAAGTTGGGAGACCTTGGACAAGTCCTTGAATGCCTAAGTGCTTCCAGCATCCTTATATATAAAACAGAGAGGATAATATAGACTTTTCTAATCCTTCAGGATTACTGTAAGGATCCAGTGGCATACTGAATATAACAATGCCTTTGAATATATAGAAGCTTTTCACTTCACATAGGTAGGTGTATTCATATTCATTAGGGTTAGAAATAAAAGCAAGGATCCAATGCCACTCACAGCAAGGACTCTGTGTCTTGGCAGACTGTTTACAGTTTACCCTTAAGGATAACCATTCGTTTGTTTTAAGGAAGAGATCTGGCTCTTAATAAAGATATGCATGGCTTTCAGAACATGAAAATGGACTTTGGATGTCACAAGTTTGTTTGAATTTCACTCCAGGGAGCTCAGCTCAGTAAACACTTTCATGTGTAAGCAGCACCCTTAATCAAGTCTGTGAATCTTAACCTAACCTTCACAATAAAAGTATAAATAGAGCCCTGATTAAATAATTGTTTTTTTTCCTGCTGAGAATCTCAGTTGGGATTCCGTCTTTACTGTAATATGTTATGCAAATGTTATATTACTGCTTGTATGTGTCTCTCCAGCAGCAGCACACTGTGTCTTTGATCACGCCAACACAGTGCTGGGAATCAAAGACTGGTTTCCAGTCCTTGTTTTTCCGATAAGTAGTGACCTTGAGAAAGTCACTTCATCTCCTGGAGCCTCAAAGTCCTCATCTTGCACAAAGGAATTGAAGCAGACCAATAGCTTGCTCTCATTTGGTGCCCCTCCTCCAACCATGGAGCCCATGTTTTAAAAAAAAGTCTACTACTAATCTGCATGTATTACATGCTAATTAATTCATTTCCCAAAGTCTCAAAAAAATCAAAGGCATTTGTAACTGGTAACCAAATTTCGATCAGATGTATGTAATCAGAATGAACACATAGAACAGAGATAATTCTGACCAAAAGCAAAAAAAAAAAAAAAAAAAAAGTGACACTTGAGTGCATTTTGTGGCCTCACAAAGGACAGAGAGAAGGGATACATTAGACAGTTTGCAAAGTAACTTCTTCCCAGATCCAGTCCCAAAGTTAGAGTGAGGGTCTCCTCAGTACCCACAGTAACGAGAGTCCTGTTCACTCACTGGAAACTCCTGTGTGGCTCCAAGCTCCCAGGCTCCACGCTGGGACTCAGATAGATGCAGAGCTAGAACTTGTTCCTGTTCTCATGAAGCTTGCATTTCGATGAGAAGAAGGGTTGGGGATGTAGCGAAATTCAAAGGTGCTTTGGAAAGAAAGATGAAGAGGAGGAGATGAAGATGAAGGTAGGGTGATAATTGATTCAGGGCAAGATCCCAAAAAGCAGCAGACAGGAATCAGAGGTCTGGTCCAGCAATCCCACTGAGGAGGATCCCCAGTGGGTTGGGGACAGGGAGGAAGGAATTGGGGTACCATCATAAGACTTCTCCATACAATGTATCTAATTATTAATAATAAATAAGCTTAAAATATAAATAAAGAGGGAGGGAAAAAAGAATGCCAGGTTATAGCAAGTGCAAATGCCCTGAAGTAGAAACCAGCTAGCATGTTCAGAGACCAGAAGGGCAGAATTGGTCACATACTTGAACCTAGTGACATAGTCCAGAGAACCTTGCCGGCCATTAGAAGGATAGAAGCTTGTGTTCTGAGCGAGATGAGTACAGTGGAGGGATGATGCTTAGGTGCAACAGACTGAAAATGTCTTAACTAAAAAAAAAATCTAGTGTTTATAGGAACTGAAATGATCCTCGAGGGGTAAGGCGAGAATCTGGGAGAGCAGTTAGGATGCTGTTACAGTGGTCCAGTGGAGACAGAATGCTGGCTTAATGGGAGATGATGATTCTGAAAGTAGGGAGAGTCATTGATTTCTGAATCCATGCTGAAGACAGCCCTCAGAACATACTGATGGTAGAGCTACGGTGTGTGAGAGTAAATCAGAAGATGAGAAGACATGGTTTCCACATCCATGTATGTTCTCTGTCCTCTGGCAAGATCACAACTTGGACTTGCATGTGGCACATGTGACGGAGGGTTGTGTAGCAAGTCGCATGACTTATGATTGTGAATACATTTCCCTGACCTCTGTGGAAATCACTTAACTAAAATAATCTGTGAGAACGTCAAGCAAATATGAACTCTGTGAAGAATATTTTGATGCTATGTCTCACTTGACAGGAATTGGTGAGAAAACCCAACCATCCTGGCAACATTGGAGTGAAGCCCAGAAGTCAGGGGCCTTACACCTCCATCCCTAAGAGAACTGTATTTAAAGTGGAGGGGGGCTTTCCTGGCTTTGATTTCCTTTGGGGTCACTTGGATTCCACACATCCTATGTCTGCAGACTTCTGCTGACAAAATCAGGGTTGGGAAAACTAGGTCCCTGTTTATAAGGAAAAGAAATAAATGGTTCTTGGCTCCCTACTGAACACAGATGAGAAACAGATTCT
>PVHP010027190.1:0-18443 GCA_004024765.1 Zapus hudsonius | reverse complement strand
TAAAAAAAAAAGATAAACGGTATCTCAGCAATTAAAAAGAAAGTCTTGACTGCTTGGCTCCTTATTTGGAAAACTGATGACATCTGTGCTAGTTTGAACATATGTCCCCCATAGACTCAGGAATTTTATTAAAGCTTATAACTTAGATAGATCTCCAGTTTGGCTAGAGGAAGTGTCACTGGAGACAGACCCTGGGGTCCAGCCCTAAGGTGTGTTTGGGAGCAGATCTGATTTGCAGCCCAAATTGTGAAGAGCAACGTGAGCTCTGGCAGGGTCCATACTGCTCGTTACCCATCTGTGCTTGCTACTTTTTGTTTCTGCTGAATGTTTGGTTGTTTCTCTCTGCCTGGATGTCTGGAAGCAGCTTTTTCTGCCACTGATATAACTTCCTCCTGAATCTGTAAGCTTGAAATAAATCCCTTCCATAAACTGAGCCTGGTTTGGATATCTGTCCCAGCAATGTGGAACCAACCACAACACCATTCAGGGATACTCAAATGATGGCTGACATTAAGGAATTATTGATAGTGAAATATTTACAGATAAAATAATATGCCAATGATTGGCTTCCAAATAATCTAGAGGTAAAGATGGCATAAGATTGTCCATGAGTGAATACATGACTGAAGGAATTTATACATCAGTACAAAGAGAGGAACAGGACTCTCCCACCTGCTCTGCTGAGCTGCCTACAAGCTTTGTAGTGTGCTAGACTCTCAGACCAGCCAAGCTTCCTGCAAGCCATGAAGCGAGCACCAGAGATACAGCTTCTGTGAATTATCACCTACTAGGGTGAGCTTTTCCATGAAGAAGCTGCCTTTGAGCCACCTATGATCATGTAAGCAACCCCTCACTCTGCTCTGTAAGTGAGCCCAAGAAACTCATTGGTGGGGGGAGGGAAAGGAGGAACATATGTCAGGCTAAAAGATAGGGAGAAAATAATATAAGACTAGGTATTTTTTATAGAATACAGAGAATGAAAAAGAACATCCTAACACCACAAGCTAAAAAAAAAAAAGATCTAATTGACAGACTCATCAGCCACGAAAGATGCTACAAGATGGGGTGGGGGCACCTCTAAAAACTGCTATGTAATATCTATCGTAATGCGTATATCTGGAACGACTATGATAACACATTTTCTTTTCAATTGACAAACAGATGGAGATCTGGTTATTTGAAAAGTAGATCGAGGAGAAAGAGTCGTTGAGAAGGGTGGAAGAAAGCTGGT
Source organism: Zapus hudsonius (assembly GCA_004024765.1). NCBI lineage: Eukaryota > Metazoa > Chordata > Mammalia > Rodentia > Dipodidae > Zapus > Zapus hudsonius. Next base: position 17,212 of record PVHP010027190.1, on the reverse strand, counting down.
GGGGGTGGTACATCCATCCCTGCAGGAGGATCATTTGAATCCATGGGTTTGATACATCAGGGAGCATTTTCCTGCCATATTCTTCATCTGCAACACATCCACCTTTTTCTATGAGCACACACTTTGGAGTTCATCATTACAATTTTGCTGTACCCCTTTATACCCTTTACTGAAGTTGTCTGGTAAGCTCAGGCTCTGGCTGCATGTAAAAGCCCGGGTGTTTCAAGAGAACATGCTGTACTGGGAAGGCTTCCCTTTAAAATCAGATTTAAGGGGAGAGATGGCTCAGCAGTTAAAGGTGCTTGCTTTCAAAGGCCGACAGCCTGGGTTCCAGTCCCCAGTATCTATGTAAAAGCAGACACATAAAGTGGTGCATGTGTCTGCGGTTCATTTGCAGTGGCAAGAGGACCTGGTGTGCCCATTCATATACTCTCTCTTTATCTCAGCTTAAAAATAAACAAATAATATTTTTAAAAATCAAATTTAAGGAAAGGTGGGAATAATAGAATAAAGACCATGCACAGCAAGTGGGAGAGCGTTTTGGAGAGAAGTTCAAGCTTGTTCAGGCTCTTGTTTCCTGGAGGGGGATGCAGCAGGGATCCAGTCAAAATCCCTGCCTTCATGCAGCTGATTGCCCATGGGAATAAACAGGCAGAGACAATCAGGTCCTCCCCAGTCCTATACAGAAGCCGCGTGTAGTTTAAGAGATGTCAGGGGGGACATGCTGTATGATGCACATGGCTCAGAGGCTTAGAGGAAGTTAGGGAGCAAGCACTATAGTTCCTGGCCCAAAGGGCAACAAGCACAAAGGTCAGCATGCCTGTAGCAGAGCTATGAGGAGGCCTCTGGGAGCGAGTGTGGCCAGAGGGTGCAAGGGCATATCATGTAAGCTTTGGTGGTGATTAAACAGAGCTTTTCCATTTGCTCTAAATAGAATGGAGTAACTACCATTGGAAATTTCTGTAGAGAGAAGTGATATGATCTACTTTGTGTATTAGAAAGGTCCCTGTCATATCTAGGTGAGTGATGATGGCTTAGACCAGGTGGTGAGAAGTCATTGGATTAATCGAGACCAACAAGGTTTATTGGTGAGTGAGATGGAGGGGGTGAGAGAAAGCAGTCAAGACGAATGTCAGGGAAGATAGAGAAAAGTAGCCAGTGAGCCTGCTGTGACAAGAACCGGGCATGCAGGTCAAGATGGCAGGTGGGGATGCTTGTTTGGTACTCACGTGACGATGTGCAATAGGCGGGTGGCATTGGACATATCAAGTTGGGAGTTTGTCAGCCCAGCATAGTGGTGTTGCCTAGAGCACTCCCTGGGGGTGAAAAGTCCAGGTCTAGAGGATGACAATGGGAGTAGAGGATAAAATCATCTGTGTGAGAGAGGAAGTGAAGGGAAAGGTGGGGTCATGTTCATAAACACAGAATCCATAATAGTGCCATAAACGTCAGTGGGACTGAAACCATCTTGTAAAGATGCAGAGTCACCAAGGAAGGGGAACCAGGGGCTGAGGATGGCTGTTGCAAGGAAGGGCATCACAGTGTGTGAAAGCAGAAAAAAAATTCAGGAAAGAGTGAGGTCTGGATGGCTCAAAGGACAGACAAGGAAGGCTTCTACTACATCCTCTTCTCTGGGTCCAAGGAATGAGCAGTGTGGGAGAGAAATCAGCTATGACTTTGCAGAAGTGATGTCCACAATTTCAATAGAAATCTGCTCCATAAATGACAGCAAAGCAAGAACAAGAACAGAGTGACAGGCTGAAAGAATTTATCCGCAATACCTACAACACTGAAAGAATTCCAACTAGATCAACAAGGTAACCCTAAAGACAACCTAACAAAGGTCACAATCAAGTCTTGCACATAGGAGGAAACTGAAATGTTGACCAACAAGAGTCTGGTAGCTGCCTGCCTGATCAGGGAGGCTGTGACCCTAGCACTGAGACACCATTTATCCTCTTCAGAACAGAAAACCAAGAAGTCTAATGATGTCCGGTGGGCAAGGGCATGAAGGGATGAGGGTCTCACACATTGCTGACATGAAGGCCAAGCTGATATAGCAGCTTTTTTGGGTAACTTGGTAACATCTAAAAAGTTTCAAAATATTTGTGGAGGAAACTTGAAAGTCACAAAAGGCACCTGATGTATGAATCCCTTTCTATGAGGTTTCAAGGCCATGGACATGGAGGACTGAAAGCAGGTCCGTGGTGGTCAGGGGCTGGGGCAAAGGCATGGGAAGTGAATTGTATGGGGTTTTCTGGAATTACATAATGAGGAATGACTGCACAGCTTTGAAGATACACTGAAAACCACTTCAGAGCACATTTTAACGTGAGAGGCTATGGTATGTGAATTATATTTCAGTTAACAGGATGAACACCCAATGGCCCAGAATCTGCATGCTGCTCTGGGGAGCAGTTGGTACACTACAGCCCATGTCATGCTTCATAAACTGTTCTGAGTAGCAATGATGTGACATGTTAAATTCTTTCCTCTTAACTTTCATACCTTTCCAAATAAAATAATTATATTTATTTTTTCAAACTAGAATTTGGCTGACCCCTGAGCAAGGAAGTACTATGCTTTCCCTTTGGCGGCCTGTGGGAGGTCAGGCAGGCTTCAGCTTCCTTACCTGTTGGCTGCAGAGATCACCCACAAAGAACTGCACCCGGGGGTTATTAAACCCCTGATGGATATCGAATACATTGACAGTGTAGCCTCGTGCCAGCAACTGCTCTACCATGTGCTGCCCTAGGAACCCGGAGCCTCCGATCACCGTGCACTTCTTAGCCTGGGGAAAAAGGAACAGCAGGAGGACCAGTGAGACCTGGAAGCTATTAGGAGGCCAGGCTTCATGACATGGGCCACTGGAGTGGCACACATATCTGTCTATTGTTTAAACTGCCTGCACTCAAGAGAAGCTTGATAGAATTTTGGTACCAACTCCTCCCCTAGAGGAAAGAGAGAGCAAGTCATACTTATATAGACTGATGGGGTATCCAAGTTGCCCTTCCAGTCACACTGGCTGACCAGAGAGCTGTGGCGTTTCTCTGGTCCACTCCCCAGTGCTGGGGTTAGGGGCATGAGTGGCCTTGTCCAGCTGTTTATGTGTGTGCTGGGGAATCAAGGTCATGGTGAGTCAAGCTGTCTCAGGCCCTCATGCTTGCTTGGCAAGAGCTGTTACAGAGCCATCTCCCCAACCCCCCTCTGAGGTTTTAAGTGCAAACTCTTTAAATGGTTGGGATCAGGAATCAGGAGCTAGATTAGCTAGCCAGTGAGCCCTAAGGATCCTCCACTGTGATTATAGGTATGTGCCACCACACTGACGTTTTACAGGGTGCTAGGGATCTGAACTCAGGTCCTCACGCTTGTGTGGCAAAAACTACTCACCGAGCCACCTACCCAGCCTCCAAAGTATTCTTTTTGAGTAGCTTAACTTTAGAACCTCTACTTTATACCACAGTCAATCAAAGACAAAAAAGAGCTTATTCTGAAGAATTAAACAATTGAAATGAGGGCACTTGCCTGCAAAGCCTAACAACCTGAGCTCATTTCTTTAGTACCCATGTAAAGATAGATGCACAAAGTGGTGCATGCATCGAGAATTCATTCTCTGTGTCTAGTGTCTCTTCTCTCTGCCTCTCTCTCTTTCAAATAAATAAATAAATAATTTTTTTTAAAAAAAGGGCAAGTACATGTAAGCACATAAAGTCCTTTTGAAAAATTGAAATGAGACTGGGCGTGTTGGTGCACACCTTTAATCCCAGAACTTGGGAGACAGAGGTAGGAGGATTGCTGTGAGTTTGAGGTCAGCCTGAAACTACATAGCGAATTCCAGGTTCAGAATGGGCAAGAGCAAGACATCAAACCAAAACATCAAAAACCAAAACGAACTGAAATGATTATAATTACACTTGATGTTTCTGGCTGCCAAATAGCAATAAATCTTCAATGACACAGAAACAAACTATGGTTGGTAGTAGCTTCAACCACAGAGACCCAAAAGATGACTTACTCTGAGCTCTACCAAAACCAGGATTACCGGGGGCCCCAGGATCCTCTTAGCGATCTCTAATTTACTACTATTTTATATGAATACCCCTGAAGAGTGGATCTCGCTGAAGATGGGCAGATCTGTGTGGCCAGGTCAACAATTCCTTCCACTCTCCTCTGTCACTGTTAGGCTTCTGTCACTCCATCAGGAAGGACAGACAGGCTAGCTCCCTGGAAGCCAATTAAGCAAGCTGAGGTGCCTAGACAACAGTAACTACTGCCAGATGAATGGCTCAGTTTACCTGGGAACATACTTATCAGAGGTTCCCATGGGAGCACAGCTGCATGGATGGAAACCAGCCTATAAATCCCAGCCGGGCCCCAAGCAAAGCATGTACCATTCTTTTAAACACTTACATTCTGATATTGTTTATTGCACAGCAGTAAGTAACTGATGCATCTTAAAGCAAGCTATCTATCTTATATGAAAACATACCCAGCATCATTCTTTAGATGTACAGGTAAGTATCAACGGCTCGACTTTTTCCTCCCTTGTCAATGTTAGTACTTACTTTGGGACTATCCTCTGTAAAATGTGGCCATGTGACCTGCTCTCCTTTTGGCTCACCGGCTGCTTGTTCCATCGTCGCTCAAATGATGGTCTTTTTTGCAATTTTCCAATTCTTCTTCCTAAAGACACATTTCAGGGACAGACACTAATGTTATATGAAGTTGGGGTTGAGTGTTCACACTCAGCCAAACCATAGAGGTGGCCACTGGTGGAAGTGGCAGTGCATATGCCCGTGCTGGAGCTGCTCTCCCAGGGCACCTGGCATTTAACTTACACTAAGTACATTGTAGACAGCTCACGCTGCTGGGATGAACCTCCAAACCAGGTACAATTTATAAGAGGAAGAAGGATTTGAAGCTTACAGATCTATGCAGAGAGAGAAAAAAAACTACCACCAGCAACTCCAAAGCTAAGCACTCAAGCAGCCAAACCACAGGAACTCCAGGCAGAGCTCAGACTGTTGTCTGTATACTTACAGCTGGAATTCCAGATCCACCCCAGGGCTGGACTCTAGGATCTGCCCAAGGTGACACCTCCTTCAAGTTAGTTACAACCTTTAACAAAACTCCTCAATCTACTGGGGGACATCCATCAAAACTACCACACTTGGATTAGAGGCAGTTAAACAACCTCCCTCATCGGTTATAAGGGGAGCATCATTTGCACAAGATCAGTTTCCCAAGGTGCTCATGGGCCTTGACTGTTCTGGTTTTCTCTTGGGATGCTTGTTAGGTGGTGGCAGTGCATAGCCCCGGGAGTCGTGGGTTCCGGCCTTGGACTTCACCATGCACCAAATTCAACTGTACCAGTCATTTCTGTCTGCTGCAGCTCAGTATGTCTATCAGTGTAATGGATTGGAGCGTTTATCCCTGTGCTGACAGGGCATCTGAGTAGTATGTTTAGGGCAATGATGGTCTCTGCCTGCTGGCCTGTGGAGGTCCCATCATGACCCTAACTAGGCTACCTACACTGGGCTACATCTATAGTATCCTGCTCTAGGAAGTCTTGGCTTCTGTCCACTGTCTGCTAATGAATCGAGAGTCCGTGTCTGGGTTCAAATCCCAGCTCTATATCTTTCTAGCAGGAAGCACTCTGCGGAGCTATTTAAAAGAACAGCATCTGCTTCTTCATCTATGGAAATGAACACCTTCATAGGCTCATGGTAAGGCTCAAATAAATTTAAATAGAAAATACGCACAAAGCCCACAGCATAGAGCTAACAACATGCTAACATCTCATTAAAGGCAGCCCTTCTTATCCTTGGAAACAGCAGTCTGCCTTACCCCACCTCCTGGAGACCACCACTTTCTACCTCTCCTGCTTACTTGCAGCCACAGGAAATATTCATGGTACCGACTACTCTGAAAACAGATCCCAGGGGCTGGGAGATGGCTGGGTGGTTAAGGGCACTTCCTTGCAAAAGCCTGAAGACTCAGGTTTGATTTCCTAATACCCATGAAAAGCCAGATGCACAAAGTGGCATATGCATCTGGAGTTCATTTGCAGCAGCAGAAGGCTCTGGTGCAGCCATAATTCTCACTCTCATAAATAAAATATTAAAACAAACAGATCCCAGGCCTCAACAAGCAGAAGGTAGCTAATGAATATACAAGCAAGCAATTCTTCTGTAGAGTGTGTATACTGGGGTACTGGAAGAGATGGGGACGGGAGAGCTGCTCAGTAATGGAGCATGCTGGATCTCAGCATGAAAAGAAGGAAAAGCAGGCATAAGGGAGATTGAAATTCCCAAGTCAACATGGGTAGAAAGAACCATGCCCCATCCCACTTCACTCACAGAGGAGCATGACCACTCACCCCCAAGTGCCTCACTCACTTCTTAAACCAGCCCTATGCCTGCTGCTTTGTACAAATGGTAGATGAAATTCAAGCCACATTAAAACCTACTTAAAGGTCTAAGGACGACAAAATCCATTCCAGGAAATGAATTCCTCACGTAGAAGAGATGCCCAGCAGTGCTCTCTCTGCCAGAAAAGGGGTACCAGGCTTAGAGACGTGCCAAGCTAGGGTCCTCTCTGATATGTGAAGACAGTGTCAGACCATTGCAGTGGGGTGAGTGGTGCCCTCTCCCCCCAAAGACCTGTCTACATTCTCATCCTAGAACCTGTGAATGGACCTTTACATAAACTTTACAGATGTAAAGTAACAGGGAGATTTTGCCAGAGGCATTAAGGGCTAGGGAGATGGTTCAGTGGATTAAAGCACTTGACACTCAAGCTGGAGTACCGGAGTTCAAGGCCCAGATCCCACAGAAAAAGCTGGAAGCCAGAGCAGGCCTTTGTAATCCCAGCATGCTCATACTGATAGCAAGATGGGAAGTGAAAACAGTAGAATTTACAAGAAGGAAGTTTATGGGGAGCACAGCAAAGAACAGCAGAGCAGAATCCAGAATGAGAAACCCTGCCTCAAATGAGGTAAGCCAGTGAGGACCGACATGAAAGTTGTCTTTGAAGGCCCCACATGTGCTGTGACATGTTTGCCCATGTTCACATATGAATACATGATCAAAGAAAGATAATAAGAGACATATACTGAGTCACAGAGGAAAGAGTGCTGAGTTAAAGCACCAGATCAATAGCAGCTGAGAGGAGGAGGTTGTTTATTTTGGCTTACAGACTCAAGGAGAAGCTCAATGATGGCAGGTGAAGTCATGAGCAAAGTGCTGGACATAACTTCTTTGCGACAGAATGTGGGAAAGAGCAGCAGGAGAGTAAACCCAGCTCTAGCAAAAGGGAGCTGGCTATAACACCCCGAAGCCTGCCCTAGAAATCCACAGAGCACAGCTGCCAACACCACAGGCCGCCGGGATTCCTAGCAGAAGCAAGAAGCCCAGGGTCTGTTTCCTTCCTGCTTGCCAGAGGAGAACGTGGGAGGTGAGAGAATCAGCATGTCCCACCCTGTTGCAGCTGCACAGGGGTTAACACACAGTCTCTTGTCAAAACAAAACCTCCACTGTGGCAAATTAGGAACAAGTCACCGGAAAGTTTGTAAACACGCAGTTGGATAAGAATTCTAATGATAGCTGGGCTGTCTAGGCCTGATGAAGAGTAAATCCAATCCCACCGAGAGCACCTTCCCCTGCTGGCCCTCTGAAATCTACAGGGCCTTAGATACTTGGGTTTAAATGCACATCAGAAATGGTTCTGACCAACGAGAAGTTTTTCCAGAAAAGGTAAACTTTATAAATGGCTAATAAGCACATGAAATGAAACTCAACATTACTAATCATTAGGGAAATGCAAATTAAAACCATAATGAGACCTCATACCCCTAAGGAGGGCTACTACCAAAAACCAGAAAGCAGCACATTGGAAGTAGCGGCAACGATGTGGAGACTAGAATCTCCATGAATTGCTGATGGTAGGGTCAGATGATGTAGCCAACGTGGAACTGTGGCAGTTCCTCAAAAAATAAATTAGATTGCCATGTGATCCAGTGATGTCATTTGTGAGTACATAACCCCCAAAGAGTAGGCAGGGATTTGGAACAGACCTTTATCTATCTATATCAGTTATATTCTTGTTGCTGAGAACAAATACCCACCTAGAAGCAATTTATGGAAGGAAAAGGGTTTAATTCAACTTACAGTTCCAGAGAGGAGTCCATTGTGCAGGGAACAGGAAGCTACAATCACCCCAGCAGACAGGAAGCAGAGGTTGAATAGGAACTTCAAGGCCCTCTCCCAGTGACACACTTCCTCCAACAAGGCTCTACCTCCCAAAGAGTTCGTAACCTTCCCAATCAGCACCAACAGCTTGGGATTAAGTATTCAAACACATGACCCCTTGGGGGACATTTTACATTCAAACCATCACAAGGCCCAGGTTCATACCAGCATTATTCAGGACAGGCAGGAGGTGAAAGGAACTTAAATGTCATTGACAGATGAGTGGCAAGGCACAGTGCAGAGCCTCCATACCATACAGTGGGATATTATGCAGCCATAAAGAGGCTGCACATGAGATGAGCTAGGTACAAAAGAAAAATTCTGCTCCCAAGAGGTACCCAGAGTAGAAAAACTCAGAGATGAGGTGGATGAGGAAGACCATTAATGGGCAGCCTCAGTTTTGCAGGAAAGAAAGAACTGAGTTGGTGTCAGTCACCCCATAACAGGAATATAGTGTAAAAATGGCTAGAAGTATAATTATCACGTGCACACAGCATAACAGAATTGATCTGAATGACTGAAAAGAGCAAAGTCCTGGGGGGTAGGCTTGTGAAGGTTCACACACTGAAGCCTCAAGTCTGCTTCCTCTTGAAAGTGGGACCTTGAAGGCATTGAAAACCAGCGGTGTCCCCAGCAGCTACCTTGGGACAAAGCCCTACACTGCAAACAATATGGGCAAAGAGTTCTATCTTACACTGCTCAAATGCAAGTGTCTGGCTCTCCTGGGATGAAGAGAAGCAGGCTTGCCCAATCGCTTCTGTCCTGCTGGGGAAAGTTCCAGACCACGGATTCCTAAAGACAAAATGAAGGGACTGTTAGTTTCCAACTTGACAGAACGATAGAAGTATCCTGTTTCTGAGTAGGAAGGCAGGCAGGCTCTTTGTAAAGGAGTGCAGCATGGGAAGTCAGCATGTGGCCACCGTGAGTACCCTACTTTTACCCATGGAAGACAGTACTGATCTGTGTAAGAAACACAAACGGACTCCAGGAAAAACGTGCTTCCCCAAACAACTCACCCAGTGGAGTTTAGCCAAGTGACATTTCTCAGAACCTCTCTGGAATCCCAATTTGGGAACCAGAGCCTGAGATTCTGCTAGCTCCGACTACTACCTACCTCAAACTCAGCACCCTGTACAAGACTAGGGCTGAGGAGCCAATGGACAAACAAAGAGTCCCTTGGCACTGGCACCTATTTTTTCAGTGGATGCATTTCCTTGAGAAAATACTACAAAGCAGGAGTCCCATGAAAACCAAGGCAAGGCCTCCCCTGCCAAGTCTGAAGACATGATTCAGGCTTGGGATCAAGGAGGTCGATGCTTAGGAAAGCATTTGTCTTCAGAGGTATTGGGTAAGCCATTATTTCCCCGGGGCAATCGAGGCGGACCCTGTCTTTTCACAGACTTGACTTACCACATGTCTCGGTCACTCATTCAACTCTTGGCTTGACTACCTATGCTTAGGATACAGAAAATGCCCACCTTTGAATTTGTTGTGGGCTACTTGGGAACCCTTCAAGCATGCCTGTGAATTAGCTAGCTTCTGCTACTCCTCCAAGGCATAGCCCAACTGCCCATGGTGAGAACCCTGCTGCACCCAGGAAAGGGCAGCCACTTCTTCGGCACCTGATCTATGCTCTCATACTGGGTTCCAGTGATTGGCTAAGAGGCCACAAACAGCCGCTAGAGAACAGCCATTCTTCCTGGCTAGGCCCCAAATCAGCCCCTAGTACTAACAAGGGGCTGCAGGAACACCTGGGCATCACTCACTCATGCATTTGTTTCCTTGTTCATATGTTACCAATGCCAGCCAGTTTTAAGGAATGGTGGAAGTGTTTGGAGCCCAAGGAAGGTGAGCCCTTAGAACTGGTGCAGGGTCCCAGAAGAGGGAGCAAAGGAGTTTGGGAGTCCTGAAAGACAGTCCATAACCAGGGATGGAAGAGTATGGTCTGACACAGAGCCAGTATGTTCTAGTAACTGTGACAAGTTGTGTCACTGCAAGTAGGCACAGAGTTAAGAACTCCCAGAGGCTGTTTGCACTCAGAATATGTAATGTTCTGACCTAGCTGGAATGTGGAGAAGGGATTTTGGGCAAGCCTAAAGCCCCAGGCATGCCAGGTAGGAGGAATGACAAGAGAAAGTGAGAGAAAATAACTAAATTGCCAAAAAACTTTTCTCATGAGTGGATGTTAGCCTATCACGATCTAGATTGGACCCAGTCAGGTAGAAGGCACTGGTCTCACTCAACAGATAAGAAACTGAGGCTCTAAGAGGTTCAAAAACTCACCCAGGGTCACACAGTTGTCACATAGCTTCTACTCTGCTAGGCTTCCATCCTACAGACTGATTGGGAAGAATCGTAAAACATAAGACCTATTCAATCAACTTAAAAAGACAAAAGGTTAATTTTGACTCTTGGTTTTGGAAGCTTCAGTTCATGTTTGGTTGGCCCCATGGCTTTGGGCTGTGGTATCATTGTACAACCTGGCAGGAACACATGGTAGAGGAAGCTGGGAGCTGCTCACCTTACAGTGGCCAGGAAATGAAAGAGAAAAAGACCAGAGTTGTACAGCTCCCTTCAAGGGTATGACACTGATGACCTACTGCCCGTCCACCAACTGGGTCCTATGTCCTATAGGTCCCACCATACTTGAGGTGGCTGTACTGAAATAACACGGGTGAAGACAATATAGGGCCAGCATACAGAAAGGGTGGGTGCAGGAAAGTTCAATTGGGGGGGCTGGGGAAATAGCTCAGCCCATCAAATTGCTTGACTTGCACGCATCATGAGCTCAGTTCGATCCCTAGGGCCCACGTAAAAAAGCACATACACAAGTTCAATACAAGAATGTGTCTAGCAGTTAACACACAGCAACTAAACCCGTGTCCTGGGCAGGAGAACCTGGGGAAAGGAGGAGGGCGGCAGCCATTGGATGATGGGACAGAGAGCATCCTGCCAGGCTTTGCAGACCCTGGTGAGGACTCCAGTTTGTGCCAAGCTGAGGAGAATGATCCTAAAAGCATCACATGTGTAAGAGAAAAGGTTACTACCACTTCAGGAGCAGAACTCAGAAAACCTGCCGGCTGGATATGGGGAGGTGACAGGAAAAGAAAGGGTCAACTAGGACACAACGGATTTGAACTTGGCTCACTGCCCAAAGGGGAGATGGGCAAAGGGCAGGAGTTCCTTTTATGGTCTCTCTCTACCTGAGAAAGTTCTGCCCTTAAATTTCCATTCCTAATTTCCTGCGCACTGCCTGGAGAAGAAGCAGATGAAGGTTGAAGCACTGAGCTAGCCAGGTAAGGAGGATGGGCACGGACTCCAGTTTCCCTGGCAGAGTTTCATCTCACCCTACCTCTTGCATTCTCATTTCTTTGCTTGTGAAGATATAGACCAGGGTTGGGACCCTATCTGTCTAACAAGGTCGATTAAGAAGCCTTCTTCAGCCTCGAGGTCCCCAGCTTAGCATCCAGGGATGCTTTCAGCCAGGTGAGAGGTAAAGTGGTTCTTTTTTTTTCCCTTTGTAGAGATTCCTTCAAAGACAAAGCCTCGGCTGGATTAGTTTTCTAAACCCCAGCTGTCTGAACTTGGGCTTGGCACGACCCCTCCTGTTTCTGGGTCCCCGCTGTTCATGTCATTCCTGGCTCCTCCAATACTCTGTGTCCCACGTCGTCCCCAAGGCATTCGATCTAGGCAGTCCCACCCAGCCAGCCTTCCTGCCGGGCCCTCTCGCCGACACCCCGCGGCCTCCAAAGGCAAGGTCAGGACTCTTACCCTCTGCTTGCGACGTCTTCTGGACCAGCCCCAGGTAGCCACAGCCGGTGCACCTAGAGCTCCAGCCTCCGAAGTCCTACCTTTTTTATTCCTAGCCGGCGTGAGCCGAGGATCAGCCGAGCTTCCTCCACTCGTGATTGCCTGGGAGCAGCGTCGGCTCAGCCAATCATATGTGCCGTATGATTTTGCCCAATGAGGCCAGGCCTGAGCCGCCTGCGCAGCGCCCTCTGGCCTGGGCCGGCCCTTGCCGGGTTATTCCCGCCCATCTTCTCCCGGAGCCAATGGGAAGAATGGCGCGCGCGGAGCGGTGGGAACGGCGCTGAGCCGGAGTGTACACCGTTGCCGTAACGACAGGCAGCCGAGTCGGCTGGCGATGGTAAGTGCTGGGCGAATGTTCGGAGAGCCTCGCGCCGCGGACCGAGCCCTTCCGAGGCCTCGCCCCCGCCGTGACGCTTCTGCTGCACCCCCTCGGCTTTGACGCTGCAGCCCTTCCGGAGGGTCGGCTGGAGAGGCAGCCGCCCCCCCCCCCCGCGGGCCTGCACTTGGCCGCGGCCTCCCCCGCGCCCACGGTCGGCCGCCCAGCGTTCCCCTCGGCGTGCAAAGCCTTCCCATAGACACCCAGCCTGGCCCTGGCCGCCGGGCTCTGCTTGGTTTTGCACGGAGCTGGGAGTTTGAGTACATTTACTAATGTTGAGCTGTTGAGGCATTCAGGAGATGCTCGGAGCTTCCTAGAGAAGGCACAGAAGTGCCGTGTACCCGGGGTTTCTTTACTTCACACGGAATTTTATATATGTCTTAGTTTTTCACCAAATTTAGACCATAATAGGAAGATTAGAGCTTTTCATGGGAGACAGAGCACCATTAAGTGAGCATTTCAAGGACAGTTCCAGAACTTGGATCCTGGAATTCAGGAAGTTGATCAACTTTACTTATCTACAATTAATTCCTTGGCCAAATCTTTTTCTAAAAAATATTTTATTCATTTATTTGAAAGAGAAAGAGAGAGAGGGAGAGAAATGGGTGCACCAGGGCCTCTAGCCATTGAAAACAAACTCCAGACATGTGCCACCTTGTGCATCTGGCTTTTCATAGGTACTGGGAATCGAACCCAGGTCCTTGAACTTTGCAGGCAAGCACCTTAAGCACTGAGACTGACAACTTTTTTTAGGGGATAATTTACAAGAACCGTGGATCTCCTTGCTTGTAAAATTTATAGTAAACACAAAAGGGCATGTGATAGAGGTTCATGGAAAGATTTGTTCTTCCCTGCAAACTCTAATGCTCTTGTTAAGCAGAACTTTGGAATTGGTTGACAAAAACTTTTAAACTATAGATCTGAGTGCTGGAGAGATGACACAGTGGTTAAGACACTTGCCTGTAAAAAAAACCTAACGACCAGTTTTATTCCGCAGTACCCACCTAAAGCCAGATGCACAAATTGATGTATGCATCTGGAGGTCTTTTGCAGAGGCCGGAGGCTCTGGCATGCCCATTCTCCCTCTCTCTCCCTTCTCTCTCCTTGCAAATAAATAAAACAACCAGATCTGAGTGTGTAAGTCTTACATAAAATGATCAAATGTGTACTTCGTTAGGTCATTTTGCATTCGTGTGTTTGTATAATGTCTAAAGGCCTCCAGTTTTAAGAAGGCAAATATGGCGTCTAATAACCAGCGCAAGAGGATGAGTCCTAAGCCAGAACTTACTGAAGAACAGAAACAGGAAATCCGGGAAGCTTTTGATCTCTTTGACGCTGATGGAACTGGGACTATAGATGTTAAGGAACTAAAGGCAAGTTTAATTTTTCCTTGCCTTACCTGCCACCTCTGTCCCTTTCATCCTTTTCACTTATCCAGAGGATGGACTCTCTGTTCTTTTCCTGTGTTTACTTACCTTAAAATATCAAATAAAATTGATTATAAACTTCAGCTAGAACATTGCAGTGTTCACCAATTATTTCCACATTGTTTTACAGATACTAAGCTAATATTCTCAATGGTTATTTTTGCTTCTACTTTGCTTTTGTATGCTTTTTGAGATGACCTTGTTTTCATTGTAGGTAGCAATGAGGGCCCTGGGCTTTGAACCCAAAAAAGAAGAAATCAAGAAAATGATAAGCGAAATTGATAAGGAAGGGACAGGAAAGATGAATTTTAGTGACTTTTTGACAGTGATGACTCAGAAAATGGTAAGTTGACTAAGTTAATGAGCATATTTTCCACTTAGTGACAGTAGATATATTAGAATCTGAATATAATAATCACTTCATTGAAATAAAGTCAGGAAAATCTGGACAGTTCAACTGACAAATTCGCTCCTGGGTCACTCTTCCCAGGGGCTGCCTCCTGCCTGCAGGTTCCTTTCAGAAATACTCAAGGCTTAAGCTTTTGGGGATTGCTCTCTCTTTTTCTGTTAGAGTACTCTGGGCCCAGTAATTCTCTGCAATCTAATATGCAAAATAGCTGTCTTCCCCCACCCCACCAAGATGCTCCCTCTTCTCTCAGCTTACGTAGTGTGTTTCCCTTATTGGACCTCTTCCCACTGCTTCTGTAGTTTAAAAATTTGTCTGGTACCTCTTTGACTTTACAGTGCTTTAGATACCATTATATTTCTGTTTGAACCCCTGGGTTTGTAGTAATTTTACTGAGTTTGTCTTCTTCCTTCTGTCTATCATACTGTTCTCTCATGTGTCATGGTGGCCATCACTGAGATGTGTGCTGATGTGGGGATGGAAGCGGGTTAGGGAATCAATCCAAGCAAGTTCCCAAGCCCATTTTTCAAGGCTTCTAAGTATTATGCACTGCACAGACATCTCTTCCCTCTGAATTCTGAGTCAGTTATGACATAAGTAATGGGGTAGGGCATTGGGTAGGGAGCAAATGCCACCATGGGCCAGAAGACTTGGCTTCCTAACATCTGCCCCAAGTTGCTGTGCTGGCAGGTGGTAGGGCTATAGGATACAAGTAACACTGTGTTATGTTCTACTTAAGTCCGAGAAAGATACCAAAGAAGAAATCCTGAAAGCTTTCAAGCTCTTTGATGATGATGAAACTGGGAAGATATCATTCAAAAATCTGAAGCGTGTGGCCAAGGAGCTGGGTGAGAACCTGACTGATGAGGAACTGCAGGTCAGTGCCACCTCTGTCTAGTACTTGCCCTCTGACTTTTCCAGTTGGATTTCATCTGCTAGGAGAACCTCTTGGGAAGAAAGCTAGTGTCCTCTTTGTGAGTCTAACAAGTCTTTCTGGTCCTTGCTTCCAGGAAAGTAAACAGGTGCATTGAACTTCCCCTTTCTTTCAGGGACCACTCCAGTCAAGCTGATCTTACAGCTCTCTTCAAGTTGAGACATAGAACAAAGCAACTTGGTTTTTAAATACCTTGTCAGAAACCAAGCTATCATAAAAAGTGGCATTTCTTTGTTCACTGGAGTGCAGTTCTCTCTCCACATTGCATTACTCGAAGTCTTTCTTAATTGCTTTGAGTTTAGTTGATGACTTAATCTGAGATGCCGTTACTTTCATGCAGGAAATGATTGATGAAGCTGATCGTGATGGAGACGGAGAGGTCAATGAGCAAGAGTTCTTGCGCATCATGAAAAAGACCAGCCTCTACTAAGACCAGTGTTTCCTGTTCTTCTGTAAGCACACTGTCTAGATTTAGTACCTGCCATTTGTGTGAAAATTGACATTTGAAAACATAAAATTTCCCACCCCAGACCTCCTGGATAACTTTAGCCCTGACCTTGAATTTATTTTAGATTTTTGGAAGTGTTCTTTGATATCAACTTCTTTGTAAAGTGACCTGCTGATTTATTCTGGAAAGCAGACAAGAGCACAGTAGAGTGGTTTCACCTGCCATTTCTTCCCATTATTCATGTATTTCCACATAGATGCATACAGAACCATTTCATAGAAGCCCATGTACATGTGTCTCCATAAGCAGTGGTTGGTTGTTCAAATGTTTCATTTTTTAGTTACTACCTGAGTAAAGTTTTCTCTTTTATAAAGCCCAGTGAATGTTTGCTCTGGTATTTGGGTGTGTGTTAACACATTTGTTTTGCCTTAAAAATAAAACTTTTCTTGTTTAATCTCTTGTAGTTTAGGGATTTTTTTGGCCTTAACTGTGAGTTCCTCTTCTCAACAATTTTGTTGGAGGCAGCCTGGTAGATACAAAACCCCTCATCAGCCTATGGGCAAAAATGAAATAGTCCCTTGCTGCTTTCCTGGTGTGAGTTATTTCTTGCTTTAAGAACATGTGGGTTTTTGAAATGAGTAGAATTTCCATTTCTTCTAAGCCTACTGATGTCTTAAATACAGTCTTGGCACAATGTAAAGGTGAGAGAGTCTTGGAGGGGTAAACAGAGGGCCATGCTAGTTCAGCAGTAATTTCAGGCAATCTCACGAGTTTATTTGCTTACGGTGTCTTATAGACTCTTGGTTTGGGTTCCTTGGGAGTACTGGCCAAGGACTCCAGTAGGAAGCATTGAAGACTGTTCCAGGGTGAGGGTGGGGAGTAACAGGGGGTGAGGCAAAATATTCATTGGCCCACACTTCTAGGGACATCTTAATTCCCTGGGGATAGATAGGGTTACCAAATTTAGCAAATATAAGACAACAAGTGTCTCCACACTAAGGAGACTGGGCAGGAAGATTTGCAGAAGTTTGAGGCCAGCATGGGATAGAGTGAGATCCTATCTCCAAAAAGAAAAGAAAAGTCACTACAACAAAAAGAAAAGAACTAGGTAAGTTTTAAAGAGATCGGCAATGAATCATATATACCCAGTTGTACTTACACACGTGTATATAGTATATGTGGTATAATGGATGTGTGTGGTGTATGCATGTGTGTACACAGATGTGTATGCCTCCTGTGCATCATTTGGATGTCTTCCTCTGTTGCTCATGTGCATGTTTCCTTGAGATGGAGTCTCTCCCTGAACCTGAAGTTTTTGATCAGACTGGTTGACCAGTGAGCCCCAGCCCTGCTCTCCACAAGATGGGTTACGGGTGTGCATGACCATAGTTAGCTAGCTATTTGGGTCCTAGGAATTGAACTCAGGATGACTCAGGCCCTCATGTCTGCATGGCAAGCACTCCTACAGCCATTTCCCCAGCTCCTACCTAATATTTTTTTTATATTTTATTTATTCATTTTCAAGCAGAGAGAGAGAGAGAGAGAGAGAGAGAGAGAGAGAG
>PVHP010027189.1:0-24063 GCA_004024765.1 Zapus hudsonius | reverse complement strand
TCCCTCCCTCCCTCCCTCCCTCCCTCCCTCCCTCTCTCTGCCTCACTCTTCCCATTTCTTGACAGTTGTGCGGACAGATAGCCTGAAGGGGCGACGGGGCCGGCTGCCTTCAAAACCCAAGCACCCCCCAGATGCTCCCCCTGCCAATCTCCTCACATCCCTTGTCCGGGCACACCTGGACTCAGGGCCCAGTACTGCCAAGCTGGACTACTCCAAGGTGAGGCCTGCTCACCCCTGCTCTGCCCCTGCTGGGATAACCTGTTGGGAGATCATGGAGTGAAGGCCAAGACCTTTGTGCATGTTAGGAAAGGCACCCCCTCTATGGCAGCACACAGAAACAAGGTGCCCTCTGTGCTGACCAGATTGAGAAATGCATCCTGAGGCCCATGATGAGCCCATTGGAGAATAGTCACCACAGCCCAGAGTTGTTATTTGAGAACTGAAACATAAGCATGCAAGTGGGCCCATCTGTGTTATGTCATGATGGAGGCTGGTGTGGCCCCGACTTGAGGGGCTCACCCCCAGGCCTCCCCTTCAGTTCCAGGAGCTGGTGCTGCCCCGCTTTGGGAAGGAAGATGCAGGTGACGTGCAGCAGTTCTATGACCTGCTTTCGGGTTCCCTGGATGTTATCCGTAAATGGGCTGAGAAGATCCCTGGCTTTGCAGAGCTGTCCCCAGGAGACCAGGACCTGCTGCTGGAGTCAGCCTTCCTGGAGCTCTTCATCCTC
Source organism: Zapus hudsonius (assembly GCA_004024765.1). Lineage (NCBI taxonomy): Eukaryota > Metazoa > Chordata > Mammalia > Rodentia > Dipodidae > Zapus > Zapus hudsonius. The sequence continues at coordinate 23,336 of PVHP010027189.1, read as the reverse complement.
CGCCTGGCCTACCGGTGAGCTGCCCATTGTCCTTCTGGCCCCATTCCTGCTGCTCCAGCCTGTGAGCGCCCAAGCCCTGACGGCTGTTCCCCTTCCTGCCAGGTCTAAGCCCAGTGAGGGGAAGCTTATCTTCTGCTCAGGCCTGGTGCTTCACAGGCTGCAGTGTGCCCGAGGCTTTGGCGACTGGATAGACAGCATCCTGGCCTTCTCGATGTCCCTGCACAGCTTGGCTGTCGATGTCCCCGCCTTTGCCTGCCTCTCTGCTCTTGTCCTCATCACTGGTGAGTGGCAGGGCCTAATGTGGTGGGAGTTAGAAGCTGATTGGTCTTCTGGAGGCCAATCTGGATGACAGGAACTGGAGAGGGGTTCAGCTGTACTCTACCCCAAAGCCCAAGCTAATGTTTAATGACCCCAGACTGACCCAGATATGACCATAGGTGCCAGGTGCCTAGCCTAGGATTTTGGTTTGTTTTGAAACCATCCTGTCAGTCACTTGGCATGCAGAAAGTGCCCACATGAAAAGTTTTCACACATCGCACTTGCATAACCTGCACCGTGGTCAAGAGATGCAGGACCAGCTGTCTGCCATACCTCCCACCTTTCGCCAGCTGGGCTGGCTGGACCTATCTTGAGTGTTAGTACATGTATTGGACAGGATGGTCTTAGTGCTAGATGGAAAGGTTTCAGATCTCTCCCGCCCTTGCCCCCCCCCACTTCAATTTCTCACCTATATAGAACAGAATCAGAGGAGCTGAACAGTGTTGAGGTCTGAGCCCAGCTCTCCGTGGAGGTGGCCCTAGGGTACTCCTTCCTGCTGGGCTCCAGGACTTCTCAGATCCCTACCCCCGGGTTAGGGTTTTCTTTCATCTGTGTGAGCCTAGGAAAGTCATTCAAGCTCACTGAGCCTCTGTCTCTCCCTTGGAACGTGATGGAAATGAGAGGCCCTGCCTTCAAATTCTGACCCGGTTGGGAAATGGACTCCTGTAGGAAATGCCAGAGGACTGGTGGGTGGGTGGTGGACGGTTGGAGATGGGCGCAGAGGGGCAGGTCCCTGGAGGTCTCACTTGGATGGCTAACTCTGCACCCTCCCCACAGATCGGCATGGGCTACAGGAGCCACGGAGGGTGGAGGAGCTTCAGAACCGCATCGCCAGCTGCCTGAAGGAGCACATGGCTGCCGTGGCTGGCGAGCCCCAGCCAGCCAGCTGTCTGTCACGTCTACTGGGCAAACTGCCCGAGCTGCGGACCCTGTGCACCCAGGGCCTACAGCGCATCTTCTACCTCAAGCTGGAGGACTTGGTGCCCCCTCCACCTATCGTCGACAAGATCTTTATGGACACGCTGTCCTTCTGACCCCTGCCCTTAACACGCGTGCAGTGCGTGCACACTCTTCTGCCACCCCACGTGCCTTTATCCCACAGTCTACGGACCCCCAGAGCGCCCTCCAGCCTGGGCTTGAGTTGAGACTGACCCCACCACATCAACCTACTCCGGGAGGTTCACAGGGGGCTCAAGTTCTGGGGGAGGGCGTACATTCACGGGGGTGACCCCACTATCTGTCTTATTCCCTGAGCCCAGCCCTGGCCTTCATGTTTTTTGTAAGATAAACCATTTTTAACACATGTTGCCCTGCTGTAAATAAGCCAAAGCTGCTGTAAATACAGGAAGAGGTTGAAGTGGGGGTTGGGAGGAAGGGATGGGGCCCCACCAGCCTGGGCAAGCCTTCCCAGCCTCCTCCAACCTGCGCCCTCTTCCCACCCTCCTTCCACATGTATATAAAACTGTCACGAGGAAGATGATAAAATGACAGATTCTGATTTATATTTGTGTATTTTTCCTGGATTTATAGTATGTGACTTTTCTGATTAATATATTTAATATATTGAATAAAAAATAGACATGTAGCTGAAATGGAATGGTCTTTCTCTGACATTCTAGCATAATTACATCAGAGAAAACTGGACAAATTTTAGACATTGCCAACTTGAACTAAAAGACCTTCGTTTACCCCTTTGTAGGGGGCTGGTCATGCCGCTCACTTCAAGCACTGGCACTGTACCTCTCTAGTGAAGCTGGCCTGACTACTGGGTGTGACCGAGGCTGGCCTCAGGCTGAGTGCCGGGGATTACTGATGTGTACCACACAGCTGGTTCTGGGACCTGGTCTAACATGGGGGAAGCCTCTGATAATCTTACCTGCAGATTGCAGGGTCCACGGTGGATGGAACTAACTCAGGGATTAGAGCAACAGCGCTAACCTGGCTCCAGGTCTCAGGTCTGTTCTATAGTGTTACTAAAAAATTATCCTCCTCTGATTTGGTGGGGAGGTGATGCGGGGGATGGGCCTCTGTGCTCTGCTGCTGAGTTATACCCCCAGGCTCTTGGTTTCCACATCTATGAAACAAAGACGAATAGATTTAGTTGCATAGAGCTTTCAGGATTAGGGAGTGTGTTGGTGTGGGCTGGGTAGAGGTGATCCCAGTAATGGTAACAGCTGATGCTAAGGTAGGGAGGGTAGTTCTTGTTTGTTTTGAGGCAGGGTCTGACCTGGAGCTCGAACCCAGGCTGACTTAAACTCCCAGCAATCTTCGTACATGAGCTGTGATTTAAGGCATGAACCACCATGTCCCATTTAATGTAAGTTTTGTTTCATCCCCATTTTCACTGTTCCTCAACTTCTGCCAGGGTACTCTTTCCTCAGGATCCCATCCTTAGCTGTGGGCTTCCCGAAGGAGCTCCCAACCACACATCATCACTGGGATCTGGGAACAGCCCAGCCTTGGGCCTTGGAAGGTGGCTGGGTGGGGAGAGCAGGCCTGGCATGGTAGTTGCCCCCACAGTGCTGTGGACTTCCAAGCATGCACCTTGGTATATCCACCAGCTGCCCCAGCGCCTGCCTCCATCTCCTGCTGCTGTTAGAGAAGCCTTCCTCACGCAGCCTCAGTCTGACCATCTGCTCAGTGGGGAGGTGAGTTGCTCCAGCGCCCTGGCCAGGAGCAGAATGGTGTAGTAGCTGGTAGACTGGCTCCTCTCACTACAGGTCACTCTCCTGCACCTTCAGCATAGTCCCAGAGTAAGGCAAAAGAACTCTGGTACTTCTATGCATCGGCAGGCCAAGGAGAACCCTAGCTCCCATAATCCTTTAAGCTGCTGTATATTCTGTCCTTTTCTTATAACATTTGCTATCTCTCTCTCTCACCACTCCCCAATGAGGAAAGCATGATTAGGTGACCTGGGGACACAGCTGCATGACAGAAAGGAAGAACTATGGAGCCAAACCACACGAGTTTAGTTCTTGGCTCCACTCAGAGTAAAGCTTAATGGTAGAGCCTGTGCTGAGACCCCTGAGAAGAGAGGAGGGAGGGAGAGAGGGAAAGAGGGAAGAAGTAAGGAAGAGCTTAGCTGTGTAGTATTGGCCAAGTTACTGAACTTTTCTTTGCTTACTGTTTTGATCTATAAATGAGGAAAGAATTGCGCTTATTTTATAAGTTGCTGAATGAATTACATGAGTGAATTCATATATATGAAGGATGCCTGCCTATTGTGTTTTTGTCTTTATTTTTAAATTTTTAATTATGTGTGTGTGTGTGTGTCATGGTGCACATGTGGAGGTCAGGTGTCTGTCGCCACCTTCTTTGGGACTGTGTCCCTTGTTGCTGCAAACAAACTGCCAGACTGCAAAGGAACATCTGATGAGCTGCTCCATGAGCCCTGGATTCTCCTGGCTCTTCTTACAACTGTCATAGGGCCTTTGGGATCACAGGTGCAGGTGCAACTTTGCATCTGGCTTTACGTGGGTGCTGAGGAATTGAACCTGGGTCAGCAGGCTTTGCAATCAAGAACTTTTAACCACGGAGCAATCTCCACAGTCCTTATATTTTTTAAAAATTTATTTGTGTGTGTGTGTGTGTGTGTGTAAGAGAGAGAGAGAGAGAGAGAGAGAGAGAGAGAGAGAGAGAGAGAGAGAGAGAGATTTTGTATAGGAGGGCCAGGGCCTCTCGCCACTGCAAATGAACTCCAAGTACATGTGTCACTTTGTACATCTGGCTTTATGTGGGTACTGGATAACTGAACCCATGCCAGTAGGCTTTACAAGCAAGTGCCTTTAACCATCTCTTAAGTTTTGGTTTGTTTTTGTGGAAGGGTCTCATGTAGCCCAGGCTGGTCTTGAATTTGCTATGTAGCCAAGGATTAACATGAACTCCTGATCATACTGCTTCCAATTTCTGGGATTACAGCCTTGTGTCATCAAGGTCCAGCTTTTTTGCCTTTTGTTTGATTGTTTGAGACAATCTTACTATGCAGTCCAGGCTGGTGTCAGACTCATGGCAAACCTCATGTCTAAGTTTCCTGAATGTTGGCCCAGCTAAGCATTAGCTATTGCTTTTCCAAAAGAGAATAATTCACTTCAGAGGAAGGAAATGACTTTCCCAGGATCACCTGGCTTGTAAGTAGCCTCCCAACCCATGTTTTGCAAATAAAATCAGCTTCTTGATGTCAACTCCTTTCCAGGACTCTGGCATTTGGGGTACAGGGTTGGGGGGGGTTGATAAGTCAGTTCTGCCCTGCCCTGCTGCCCCACCCAAGGACTGAAGCCTGGAGGCAGGCCCTTTCTTTCCATCAGTAACTGGAAGAACTGGCCTCCAAGTCTTGCTAGGGGCTGGGAGGGCGAACAAGGGGGCATTGAGTCTGGTGGGGCCTCACAATGGCGGCTCTGTCCCTGCTGGCCGGGGGCTGGGCCTGGGCCTGTTTCCGACAAGGACAATAGTCAAAAGGCAGTGACGCCGACAAGGCCTGGAATCCCGGTTGGGATTTTCCAAGGCCTCAAAGCCTGCCTACTATTAATCCTCACAAGAGACCCAGGAAGCCTGCTTCCCTGTGCCCCCCCCCCCCCGCTGCAACCACTACCTACACTGGACCCCATGGCCAGAATCCCCAGCCCTCTCCCCTGCCCTGAGGTGACTGAGAAGGGTCAGCTGAGGTGTAGGCTCTGAAGGAGTAGACAGCTCAAGGGGCTGATCTGAGGCTTCTTTCCTGGGGGCTGAGTGGACAAGGTTGCCCCGCACACAGTCTCTGGCCACCGGGTATCCACCATGGAAGGAGGTGGCAGAGGTCAGCCCCAAGACAGTGAGAAACGCCTGAAGATCTCAGCTAACCTTGATGTCTGCCATGAGTTGTGCTGTCCGCAAGGTCAACTCTATCCCCAGCCTGCTGAGCTTGTGGCAGGGGCTCTGCGGCTGAAAGGGAAGCAGGAGAGAGTCTGTAAGTGAGCAACTATGTGAGGCACGTTAGAGTTGGGTCTTGAACGAGGGCAGTGCTGGGTGGGCCTCACATGCTTGCTGAGCCAGGGACCCCAGGGGGGTGCTTAGCTTAGAGATCTGAGTGAAACCCAGCCCTACTCTGCAAGCCACTGACTCCAGAGAGCCCAGGGCCTCTGAGAGCCCTTAGAGGATAGGATGAGGATGAAGGACAGACCTCTGTCCACCTGGCTCCATCCCTGCTCAGGCCTGGCCTTGCACAAGAGCTCAGCCAGCAACTCTTCTCCGCCCTGCCCACTCCTGCCAGAGGGGCCGGCACTCATCCTCAGGCCGCCTCAGCTGTAGGGTCTAGGGCTTCTGCCCAGGCAGCTCCCTGTCCCCAGGCTTTGGGGCTGTCTGGTGAAGGCCTAAATGGGCTTGTAGGGCATTGAAACCTCAGTGCTCAGAGAATGAAAAACACCTCCTTCATGTTCCTTCTGAGGGTGGGAGGCCCATCCTAGGCTCCCCAGCTGGACTCAGAGCTGGCCTATGGCTATGAGGCCCTGCAGCCTCTGGCCTTGGTGTCTGCCTCTTTCAGACCTCCCAGAGGCTCTTGTTTGCTCGTCCTCCCTACCACCCTGGCTCCCCTCACTTCCCGCTGGGCTCTGACCCTGCCAGGCTGGGGGGCCACTTGAGGTCTCCTCAAGGTCTGACCCAGGCACTGGCAATGTTCAGCCTTCACTCAGGACCATAAATCAGGCTCCGTGTGGCTGTGGGACCTGGGGGTGGCAGCTGAGGCAGGAAGGGGAGGGCAGGGGGGGCCTGTCCTGGTACATGCTGTGTTAGCAGGGAGCCGTGCCCAGCTGCAAGCTAGGCAGGCGGCGTGCTGACTGGCCCTGCTTGCCTAGCCTGGGGCCCCTACTGAAGTAGCCTAACCTAGGCCTGTCCTAGGGATCTAGGGAGCTGGGGTACCATGAGGACAGATACAGAGATTCCTCCTGTCTAAAAATCAAGGCCAGAAAAACAGGCCCCAGAGAGAGATGCAGATCTTCCCCTACCAGATTGTTCTTTGCAAGGACAGTCACAGAGAACCCTTCCCTAGCAATGACAGATATGTGTGTACTCCCAAAGGAATAGATATGCAGCCTTTGCAAGGAGGAGTGACAGTCCTTCACCCCTAGGGATGGACGCATAGACATAAAGCCTCACCCCCACCCTAACTTGGCCTTCCTAGGAAGGTGACACATAGCCCTTGTCCCACAGGAAGGGAAGATCTCCAGAAGTCTGGAGAACAGACAGCGGACATGAACCCGAACCCCTGGCCCGATGAGGTTGGCAGGTTGAGCAGAAGGCGTCTCTTTCTCACGCTCTCTGTCACTTTCTCCACCTTCTCCTCCGCCCAGCCATTTCCTCTGCCTTGGAGGGTGGAGGCAGGGAGTAATATCCCTTACAGGGTGGGAGGTAGATGATCCCCAGTCTTGGATCCCAGAGGACACGTCAGAGGGGACATCTGGTCTTCCTTGTCCCCATGGCTGCCCCGGCTGGAGGGTCAGCAGACAGAGTGCTGGCTATTGAGCCGGGCTGGCCTCTGTTAGGAGCCCCCTGACGTCAGTCCACTCGTTGTTGTTGCTGGGGCTTGAGTCACTTCCTGTGACGCCACTGGGGTCAAGCTCTGAAGTCGATGGGGTGGCCTTGAAGGCCAGCTTCAGGGCTCTGCACTCCCTCTGTGCACATCCCAGGATGAGGTGGGGCCATCCGAGGCCACATTTACCAGGCCACGCCAGCAGCCTGCTCCCAAGGTCTTGGGTTAGCCTTCAAGGTCCCTCTCTAGGCCTTTGCTGCAGGCATGGCTGAGAATGCCCTGGTCAATAGCCTAGCTACCTCGCTGCTGGAGTTTCCAGACTCTGGCTGAGAATTTAGCTCCCTGTGTCCCTGCCTGTCCTGTCTGAGTCCCCTTTCCACCAGCCTTTTCTTTCTCCTTCAGAAAACATTGCTAGAATGATCCCGAGCCCTTACTGCTTCCAGAGCCCTCCGTTCCTTCCATCTCCTCTGGCTGCTGTCCTGTGTTTTCCACAGCTGCCCCGGTTTTCTTCCAGTGTCACTTCCTACCTTGCTGACAGTGGACTTGGAACTCTTCATTCTGGTGATTTATTTTTTTTTTTTTTGAGACAGAGCCTTGCTGTGGAGCCCAGGCTGGCCTTGAATTTTTTATCTTCTTGCCTTCAGCCTCCCAAGTGCTGGGATTACAGGCCTGTGTCACCAAGCCTGGCTCCTTCTTCACTCTAGACATATCACTTTCCACATGGCCCATCTTCTTTCTAAGTCTTGGCGCTTCAGAAGAGCTAGACCTGTGACTTGCTCTGTTTGGTACTATGTGAGCCTGATGTCCGGACATTTACATGCATGTGGCATGGATAAACATTTGCTTTCTTTGGTGCTATTAGGGCCTTTTGCATGCTAAGCAAGTACTCAACTGCTGAGCTAGATCCACAGCTCTCTTTCTACTTTTTTTTTGTTGTTGATTTTCGAAGTAGGGTTTCACTCTAGCCCAGGCTGACCTGGAATTCACTATGTAGTCTCAGGGTGGCCTTGAACTCATGAAGATCCTTCTACCTCTGCCTCCTGAGTGCTGGGATTAAAGGCGTGCGCCACCACGCCCAGCTCTCTTTCTACTTTTTATTCTGTGACAGAATAAAAGTTGCTCAGGCTGACCTCAAACTCATTCTGTAGTCCAGGCTGGCTTTGAGCAGCTGGGATTATAGTCATGGGCCACCAGGCCTAGCTTAACAATTGCATTTTGATCATCAGGGGTAAGGACATAGGATGGGGGAATTCATCTCACACAATACCACTTTTTTTCAGCCAAGATTGTTCTAGATAGGGATGGGTGTGACAAGAATTTGAGTAGAAATGGAAGAATTCAGGGATGTCTGAGGAGCCCAGGCTTGGTCAGCATGTGAGATCAGAGAGGTGAGAGGGAGGAATACACCTCACTGCTGGCCAGCAAAGGTTCCAGAGGTGAGTTGTGGGACAGGAAAAATAATGGTGAAAAGAAGACAAGCATGGTGCAGGCCTGTCATCGTAGCACTTAGAGGCTGACGCAGGAGGTTCCAGGCCAGCCTTTGTCAAGATCGTGTCTCAAAACACACCTTTTTGGCATGTGAGAAAGAGCTATGTACCCTTGGCAGGTGTTTTAGGGTTTACAGGGACACACACACACACACACACACATGGGGGTAAAAACAGAGAGGTAAATATTTATTATGGGAATGATTGACACCAGTATGGAGGCCGAGAAGGCCCAAATCTGACATCAGCAATTAAAGAGCCAGGAGAACTAAAGGCTTAGTTTTCGTTTAAGTGCCGCTGTCAGGAGACTTATAGCAAGAAATGGCTGATATCTCAGCCCTAAAGCAGCAAAGAATTCCCTGACAGGAGAGTTGGGCCTTCACCTGACTGGATGAGGCCCACCCATGCTGGGGAGGATCATTCAATCTAGCAGTTTCAAATGTTAATCTCTTCAGAAACACCCTCACAGATCTGTTCTGCCATAATGTTTGACCAAATGTCTGGGTTATATGTCCCAGTCAAGCTGAAGTTTACATAAACTGTTAACCATCACAGCAAACCACTGCCTACCACTGAGCCTCAGTTTCAACATCTGTGAATGGGTGGGGGGGAGGGGGGGAGAACTGGATCTAGCTTGCAGTGTCCAGTTGTGAAGTCAGCACTACAGTGCCTTTGCAGTGTTGACGCGGTGGCCAAGGCTGAATGGCATCCTCAGGATAGTGGTGGCAAAGGGCCTGGGACACAGTGTTGGGGGGGCATGTAACTCAGTGGTAGAGAACTTACCTAGCTGTACAAGGGTGGTGGTGGTGGGGGATTGGTTAGGTTGAGGCAGGGACCAGCCAGGGGAGAGTGTTGTGCAGCTGGGTTTGGAACAACAGACAGCAGGGGGAGCTTACCCAGTTATAGAGGTGACAGAGGTGTGTTAGGGCAGCTGGTTCAGTTACTTATGAATCTATCATATCTCTGATTAACCAGAGGTATAATTGTTGATTCACCTTAGACTGAATTCCGTGGTGTCCTATGGCTTGAAATTGGCATGGCAGAAAACTGGCAAAGATGCCAGAAATCAGGGCAGTTCTCCACCTGAGCAGGTGTTACATGTTTATCAGTGCACTTCCAGCGGGTGGGGAGTATTATGGGTAGTCCCGCTGGAGAAGCCAGAAGGAAGTGGTAAAGAGCACTGGACTTGAACTCCAGGCTCTATTTACCCAGTAATCTCCAGTAAGTTAAGTTATCCCAATATCAACTTCGTATCTACATTGTAGGATTGAAATTTAGAAGGTGCTCATGAGTGTACCATCTGGGGGATGAAGTGCATTTGCAAAGTGAGCATCGTGAGTAAACAACCCAGGAGCGCCCCCTGTAGTTACTAACAGAGCAACTGGTAAACCCATGGCCCCTTATACCAGCTGGAGAACTCAACAAGCTCTCAGGTCGGACAATGCACAGAACACCTCAGAGGCTACAAAGGTCTTTCATACGAGGATCTCTTGTGATCCTCCCTGTTTTTAAGAAATTCAGAAAGTGATGTCAGAGAAACAATAGCAGAATTGCAAGCCTTGCCAGAGCTGTCACATAAGCACATTTTGTTGTTGCTGTTGTTCATACCCATACAGTAACACTACTCTCACTCTTGTCTAGAGAAGCTTCTCTTCTTCAGACGGCGGTGACCACTGGGATAATGCAAAAGACACCATAGTGCTGAGAAGAAGAGACAGTGGAGTGTTCAGTACTGGGACATCTCGATCACACTTCCTGAGGCTCAGGGTCTATTGTGGAAGAGGAATGGAAAGATTGTAAGAGCCAAAGGAAGGTAGGACTGCTTACAGTGCAAGCTTCCAGACACAAAATGGCCTTGATATTCATGACCTCGCAGTGCCTGATAATACCTACACATAATGGGAGGAAAAGATGATGACACCGAAACATAACAGAGACTAATTGAGAGGGGGAAGAGATATGAGGGAGGGTGGGAGGGAATCATAACGGTTTATGGTCTATAATTATGGAAGCTATCGATAAAATGTAAAAACAAAAAAGAACTGTCGCAGGAGGGGTCATGACAACCCTCCTCCAGGGACAACCCTCAGATCAAGCCCCTCTCTGCAGGATCTTGGCGTGGGCTGAAGGTCAGAGAACCCGTTGTTACGCTCACGTTTCGCCATCCATTCTCCGGGCCTCTCGGGACAGCAGCCCTGATCTCGGGTCGGTGGCCGGGAACCCAGTCTTGGTGCCGAGCACGCTCACCGCCATGACTCCCCCGGGCCACCAGGGGCAGCGCGGAGCGCCTCTGGCCCGTCCTTCCCTCCGTCTCGATGGCGGAAGTGAGTTGTCCCAGCCGAAACAACCACCTCCGTCCAATGAGGGGGGTCCTCCTTCCATCAGGCCTTCGGATCCGAGGCACCGCCGGGAACGAAGCCGCGCCCACGTCCCGGAGCGTCCGGAGCCCGTGGGCAGCCGCGGCGGGGTCGGGGCTCGGCCGCGCCGCCCGCCGTCACGCGCGGGCACTTCCGGCGCGCCGCCCTCGGGGCCGCAGGCACTTCCGGTCCCGGCGGAGCGGCGGCCGCGGGGTCTGCGCCGGGGTTCCGGGGAGGCAGGGGAGCGGCCCCGGCTCGCGGAGGGCGTCCCCGGGCGCGAGGAGGTGGACGGTGACCCGAGACCCGGGGAGGCCGGCGTAGGTGTGCCCGTGCGCCAGGTGAGCGGGGGGAGGGACGGGCTGAGCCCAGGCCAGCGCGGAATGGACGCCGTGGGAAGGTCCCGGGAGGAGTGGAAGGAAGGGCTGGACCTGGGCTGGAATCGAACCGGGAGGCAGAACGGGCTCCTTGATCTGAGAGAAACGAACCCTTTGGAAGGACCTGAAATCCCGAGATCGGGATACACTGAGCAGTTCTTTCTACTAGACACTAGTTTACAGTCTCTTCCCCCCGGAAACTGTGTCTAATGGGGGGGAAAGAACCACACCTGATGGTCAGGCTGTTTGAGCCATCCGCACCCTGTTGTCTTGGGTCTCTTGTTGAGCACTGCTGTTCAAACGAGGGAAGAGCGGGTCTGTTCATGGGAACCTTTAACTGGTAGAGGGTGGCTGAGTGGTAGAAGTGCTAACTGTCTGAGAAGCTCACAGGTAGAGTATTAGCTTCAGATGGCAAAACTGAGCGCCTGCTGCGGCAGGGGGTCAGGAGTTTAAGGCCAGCCTCACACTCCTCACACCTAGGACTAGGTGAGACCCTATTTCAGAAGAACAACCAGACATCAAAAGCAGAGGCTTAAACATAGAGATTATGGGCGGAGGAAATGGCTTAGAGGTTAAGGTGTTTGCCTGCAAAGCAGAAGGACCCAAGTTCAGTTCCCCAGTACCCATGTAAAGACAGATGCACAAGGTGGTGCATGTGTCTGGAGTTAGTTTGCAGATGCTTGGTGTGCCCATTCTCTCTGTCTGCCTCCCTCTCTCTGTCTGCCTCCCTCCCTCTCTCTCTGTCTCTCTGTCTTTCTCTCTCTCTCTCAAATAAATAAATTAATTTAAAAAAACATAGAGATTATTTTTTTCCTCTTTGATTTTTCCAGGTAGGGTCTCACTCTAGCAGCCCAGGCTGACCTGGAATTCACTATGTAGTCTCAGGGGGCCTTGAATTTACAGTGGTCCTTCTCCCTCTACTTCCTGAGGGCTGGGATTAAAGGCGTGCACGACCACGCCCAGCTAGATTCTTTTAGTAGAAGAAATAGTTGAACTACAGAAGATGGGATGAAGCTGGACGTGGTCGGTGCACACCCTTAATCCCAGTACTTGGGAGACTGAGGAAGGATCACCAGGAGTTTGAGGCCAGCTTGGTACTACATAGTGAAATCCTCCCTTGAAAAAAAAAAAACAGTTGTCCATTGCCACTAAAAGGTGGATGGTCTGCTGTGAGAGCTTGGTGGTGAAGCTGGCCACAGAGCTAAGAAACTTGACTGCTCCTTTTCCCTGGGCTTACTGTGGTTACCAAGTCCCATGCAGTCTTGGACTGTCTCCAGGCAACAGCAGTGTACTAGGGAATGCAGCTAATGCTTAGAGTCTTGGATACAATTCTCCCGAGGTAGCTATCCCCTCACCCACTTCTACGCTAGGGCCTTCCACATGGTAGGTAAGTACTGTGGCACTGAGCTACATCCGGGTCTAGCCCCCGCTGTCTTCTTACAGATGCAGCGCATACAGGGAGGTTCCAGTCCAGGCATTGGCGTCATTGTTTGCAACCTATTTCATTAACTGTTTCATGTGTGTGCAACTAATCCTTGCTGCCACAACCCCACTTTATAGATAGAAAACTGAGGTTCAGAGAGGTCTGAGTGGGTGTTCGTCACTTTCCATCCCTATCACAAAATACCTGAGGTACACAATTTAAAGGGGGAAAGATTGATTTTTGCCCCCGAGTTTCAGTCTGGGGTTGGCTGGCCCTGTTGTTTTGGGCCTGTGGTATGGTAGAGCAGTAGCGAGGAGCCCAGGTGGATGGAAGCTTTTCACCCATGGCAGCCAGAGAAGGAGTGGGTGTCCCAGTATCCCCTTCATTCATGGGTGTGCCCCCAGTGACATCACTGCTTACATTAGGCCCTACTTCTGGTAGCATCACAGACTGGCAGCAAATGGCCTTGGGCTTTGGGCAACATTTCAGATTCAAATGACAACACTCAGCAAGGTGTCTAGCTAGGCTCACATCTGTAGTCCATCCACTGGTGAAGTCAGGAAGGTCATGAGTCCAAGAATTGAGGGCTAGCCTGGGCAACAGTGAGACCTTGATTCTTCAGCTAGATAGATAATAGATAGGGATCAGATAGTGCAAGTGTGATTTAAACTCAGGACTTTTTGACATGAAAACTCCTGTGTTCCACACTTCTACCCCATACTTGGTCTCGTTGCCCAGTCTTTCTTACACAAGTTTGGATGGTTCTGGAAACATGTAGATTGTGTGAGTGTGTTACAGATAATTCTGGTTTTAACACCCAGACATCATAGCTTTCATTGACTTTTCTAGGTAGTTTGGGACCCAAAAGTAGTTGAGCTGTTCTGTTCCCCTCAGGAGAGCTAACTTTCTGATGCACAGATATGATGTTGGCACAGAGATGCAGTGACTTCACTGTCCTGAGGCCAGAGTCCAGATGCCTTAGCCTGATCATTATTAAGTTCTGAGAAACCTCCTCCAGTCTTTACTCCCTCTTTGTGCTCTGGAATGCAGGCCTCTCCTGCTGTTTGTATTGCAAACCTTGAAGCTCTGCCCCTTGCCATCTTGATGGCCCGTGGGTCTCATAGATATGCTCATAGATACCAAAGCAGAGAAGGGCCAGTGAGGTAGGCAGGAAGTGGACAGGGTCCATCCAGATGCTCTGACGTGGCTCCTTTGGCAGGCTGACCCCTGCACGAAGTGAAGCTTGTGTCTTGCTCCTTGTCCCTGGCTGCAGGATGAACTGTCGCTCGGAGGTGCTGGAGGTGTCGGTGGAGGGGCGGCAGGTGGAGGAGGCCATGCTAGCTGTGCTGCACACAGTGCTCCTCCACCGCAGCACAGGCAAGTTCCACTACAAGAAGGAAGGCACCTACTCCATCGGTACCGTGGGCATCCAAGATGTCGACTGTGACTTCATTGACTTCACTTACGTTCGTGTCTCTTCCGAGGAGCTGGACCGGGCCCTGCGCAAAGTTGTCGGGGAGTTCAAGGTAGGTGGCTGCACAGCTGAAGGCAGGTGGGCTTGGAATGTGTTCCCTGCTGCATGGTAGACCAGCTTACCCTTCCTGGGAATGGTCGTCGGTTCTTAAACTCTCTAGGGAACAGGTGCCTGAGAGTTGCTACAATCCCAAGGGAGGAAGGGAGAGCAGGAAACCCCTCAGTCCCTTAATGTGGTCACTCAGGTCCCTGGGGAGGAGGCCTTACTCTTGTGGTCTGACCTGGCTCCACAGCTCTGTTGGTGATGCCTTCTCTGCTTTTGCATTTCTTTCTCTCACCAGTCTTGGCCTTTCCCTTTTTTTTTTTTTTTTTCATTTTTTGTTTTTTGAGATAGGGTCTTGCTCTATCCCAGGCTGACCTGGAATTCACTATGTAGTCTCAGGGTGGGCTTGAACTCACGGCAATCCTCCTACCTCTGCCTCCTGAGTGCTGGGATTAAAGGCATGCACCACCATGCCCGGCTTTTGGCCTTTCCCATTTGAAACTCCCTCAGAAGGAGAAATACTTGACCAGCAGCTGCCACCTAAGATGTGGAGTCCACAGCTTTGGGCCATGTGGCCTGTGCTTGTGTATGCCTGGTGGGCAGGACACACTAACCTGTTCATGTTGGTCACCATGAGTGGTGGTAATGGCAGTATGGGGTTGTTTTATATTTACTGTACAAAATAATGGGGTTCACTATGGCATCTTCATACTTGTACATCATTGTGCCTTGCTCTTATTCTCCCCTCCCCATTGCCAGTCCTCTACCTCCTCCCAAATAGGCCTCCTTCTGCTTTTGTGACAAAGCCCCTCTGCTGCTATCACTGAGCACTCGCTGCAAGGGGCTTGCCTATTGTCAGGTGGACCTCTCTCCACGCTTTTTCCTTTCCCTGAAAGCCTAGAAAGGGCAAGGTCATGAGGCTTCCTGGTTACCCTTTCAGATAGGAAGCAGTGTTCATCCCCTTGTCCTCTGGATGTCTCTGAGAGGTACAGTGCAGAATGGTTAAAAGCAGGTCGTGGAGCCATGCTCTTCCCCTCAATAAATCTGTGACCTTGGGAAAGTACTCTACTGTGTGTGAACTTGGAGTCATACCTACCTTATAGGTACAAGTACCACAAGGATTAACGGATCCAGATGTGCTCAGAACAGTAGTAAGCATGACACAATTGTTAGCCGTTGTTGGCATCAGTCAGGATCACATGACCTTGGTTTGCCTGTGGAAGAGGGACTATTACCTTTGGAGACATCTTTACCCTCTGGGTCGACACCAACTCGGCTGGAAAGGTGCTCACATGCCCTGTCCAGGTTGGAGGGGTAGCCCATGAAGTGGTTGGCAGTGGAAAGGCAAGCTGGAGATGGTAGAGGATGTTTTGAAGGTTAGGGGACACATCCATGGAGTTGTGGAAAGAGAAAGCTTTTAATATGAAGGTGAAAGGAAAGGATTTTGACATTAGACAATTTGCATTCAAACCCTGCTACATCTTTTCAGGCATATGACTTTCAAATCTTTTTCTCTCAACCTCATTTTGTTTCTGTAAAATTAAAGCTTACATACCTCCTGGGATTGTTCAGAGGAGCTGGTGCGCTGACTTGTTTAAAGTTCGTAACATAGGGCTGAGGAGATGGCTCAGTGCCGTGACAGTGTGAGGGCTTGAGTTTGGATCCCTAGCACCCATGTAAAAGTTAGATGCTACTCTGAGTGACTGTAATGCCAGTGCTGGGGAGGTAGAGTCAGGGTCCTGGTGCTCTCTGGCTAGCCAGATGTGAAAGATCTTGTCTCAAAGCACAAGACTGGAGAGTGATAGAGGAAGACAACCAACCTTGACCTCTGGCCTCCACATGCACACGCACCTGCATGCATACATATGAATATGTGTACATGAACTCACACCACACACACAAAGTCCCTGGCACAGAGTGAGTTCCTCCAAGCTAGAGTGATGCATATAACATTAGTACTTTTTATTTATTTAAAAATACTTTTATTGAGCCGGGCGTGGTGGCACACACCTTTAATCCCAGCACTTGGGAGGCAGAGGTGGGAGGATCGCCGTGAGTTCAAGGCCAGCCTGAGACTACAGAGTGAATTCCAGGTCAGCCTGGACTAAAGCGAGACCCTACCTCGAAAAACCAAAAATAAAATTTTTTAAAAAATTTATTTGCAAGCAGAAAGAGAGTGAGAAAGGGCATGCCAGGGCCTCCAGACACTGCAGATGAACTCCAGATGCATGTGCCACTTTGTGCATCTGGCTCTACTTGAGTACTGGGGAATTGAACCCGGGTCATTAGGTTTTGCAGCAGACAAGCGTCTCAATCATTGAGCCATCTCTCCAGCCCCCGCTTTTTATTTTTTAAAGACGGTTTTAGGCTGAGGTTTTAGGCTCAGTGGTTGAGTGCTTGTCTAGCATGTGTAAGATTCAATACCTGGTATGTACACACACAAAAAATGACAAGGTTTTGGCCTGGAGTGGTGGTACACACCTTTAGTCCCAGCACTCGGGAGGCAAAGGTAGGAGCATTGCCGTGAGTTTAAGGCCACCCTGAGACTACATAGTGAATTCCAGGTCAGCCTGGACTAAAATGAGACCCTACCTCAAACTCCCCCCCCCCAAAAAAAAAAAAAAAGACAAAAGGTCTTGCTCTGTAGCCCAGGCTTGTACATGTAATTAACTTAGGCTGATATTGAACCCTCCATTCATTCTCCTGTCTCAGCTCCTCCAGTGCTAGGATTATAGGTGTGCACCACCCTGCCTGGCTGTAACACCATTTCTTTAAAAAAGCTGGAGTTGAAAAGAAAAAAAAAAAAGCTGGAGTTGGGCAAGGAGATAGGCATTGAATAGCCAGTTTCAGGCTGATAGTTTGCTGTATGTATCTCCTCACCTAAATCCTTTACCTCTCTGTGTCTGGTTCCCTGCCATATTTGAAAGGCTGATAGAAGTGGGAAAGTAATTCTCTGGGGTGTAGAAATCAGGCCTCACAAGGGTGAGAACCTTTTAGAGGCCATGCCTGCTCATCTGTTAACTCCTTCCCAGGATGCACTGCGGAACTCAGGTGGTGATGGGCTGGGCCAGATGTCCTTGGAGTTCTACCAGAAGAAAAAGTCTCGTTGGCCTTTCTCAGATGAGTGCATTCCTTGGGAGGTGTGGACAGTCAAGGTGCACGTGGTAGCCCTGGCCACAGAGCAGGAGCGGCAGATCTGCCGGGAGAAGGTGGGCGAGAAGCTGTGCGAGAAGATCATTAACATTGTGGAGGTGATGAACCGGCATGAGTACCTGCCCAAGATGCCCACACAGTCTGAGGTGGACAACGTGTTTGACACAGGCTTGCGGGACGTGCAGCCCTACCTCTACAAGATCTCCTTTCAGATCACTGATGCCCTGGGGACCTCTGTCACCACCACCATGCGCAGGCTTATCAAAGACACCCTTGCCCTGTAGGCCACGCTGGAGCCTTGGGCGCTCCTTGATGGCTCCCAGATCTTGGCTTCTAGGGATTGTATTATTGGGCCTATGAGGCTCTGGAACCTGCTCTAGGGCCTTGGTAAGACTTGGAAGGGGTGGCACTTGGTGGTCTTGTTTTGACACTGTCAGCCTGTGATGACAACTCTAACATTTGCTAACAGTCAAGTTCTGCTTGCAGGTTCTCCGCACCATTGATGGGGTTCTCTTTCCTCTACACTGTACAGGGTACCGTGGGAGTGGTGAATAAAGTTGAAATGTGAGTTTTGGTTCAACCATCTTGGCTTGTGTCCTGCCCTGAAGCTGATGTGCCTGTGGAGACACAGGTGTATGTTGAGGGCATTATTCCAGGCTGAAAGGAGTGGGTGGAGATAAAGAAACTGATATTCACACAAGTTGTGTTGTCTAGATGTAATCATGGCTGGTCCCATACATGAGGGCATGGGGTAAGCTCTCGCTTCTGGGTGGTACTCATCTATTTCTCATAAGGATGCCATGACAATCTGGCCTTTATATCATGAGATTTTGCTGCATGGTTACCCCCTCCCCCAAGATGATCTGTCTCTGTAGAGTACTCGAAGTTCCCCGTCTACATCAGAAAGTCATTGTTCAGCTTGGGCTGGCCCGTCCTTGCGGTCGTGCATTTTCACATCAGCATGCCCAGACTCCACTGTTCTTCATGTGCTGATTTAGACCATACTCTCCCCTGCCATGCTTGCTGGGTTATGGGACACCCCGTCGGCAATGCGTTCTTGGTGGACAGGTCATTAAGGTTTAGATCCTTTTGGCATTGTGCTTCCTGTGATGTAGGGACAGCTGACTTAGATCTGTGTTCACTTCCCATTAAATCTAACTTGGCCAAGAGGGCAGGAGAGAGTGGGGAAGTAGGCCTTGGAATCTGGGCACCTTGTTCTACCTCTGTCTCTCCCTGCCCTGGGATCTTGAGGCATCAAATGGCCTGCTTGTCTGACTCTGGGGAAGATTTACATCATTCATATCCTTAAAGACTGCCCATTTGACTGGTGGCCACGTGGGACTGAAAGCCCTTACTCTTTCCTGCTCATGGTGGGCAGCACCTGGGATGGGGTCTGAGGCTCTTTTGAGCTCTGAAAAGCCTCAAGAAGTGCTGGCTTGGTTCTTTGCCAAGAGAGGAGAGCCTTGGGGACAGGACTCCTGGGCTTGGTGACTGAATTCATATAGGTGAGTGTGTGGACTTGTGGTTGGAGGGAAGTAGGCTGGGCCTGGGAATATGGCCTGTCAGAGAAGGACAGCATCTGCTCTGGAGGAGCCCTTTGTCTAGGAAGGACCCACGTGCTCATGCTCTGCTCCTCACAAAGAGGGGCGGTCTGCCCTAGGCCCGCCCCTCAAGTCCTCTGGAGCTGTGTCCTCTGGAGCTGTGCAGATGCTACTCTCCGGCAGTAGTGTGCACATCTGGGAGCTCGAGGAGCATGAACAGCTCGCACGAGGGTGCTGGGGCCCCAGCCGCCTGGATAAGCTGCTGCAACGAGTCTGGGGTACTGCTGGAACCCCCCAAGGGGCCACGCCTGGCGCAGGCAGCAGTGCTGGGTGTGCTCTCACTGCTTGTGCTCTGTGGTGTCCTGTTCCTGGGCTGTGGCCTCCTCCTCAGGGCCCAGGGCCTGACAGCACCCTTGGGTCGTGAGAGGCGGGCATCCCACGAGGTTGAACCTGGAGGTGCTGCTGGAACGGACGATGACTCCTAGGTGCCAGGCTGTGTTTGGGAGGCTCAGGCTCCTTGCTGCTGCCAAGTGGAGGGCACTTGCCTGCCAGCGCCCAGGGCTCGTCACAGGTGAGAGGTCCAGGCCACAGAGGAGAGGGGTGGGCACGATGACCTGTATTTTCCTGTATGTAACCATGGTTAGCTCTCTGGGTGCAGCCACATGACCATCCGAAGGCTCCAGGCTGTGAGGTCGGGAGGGTTGGGCTGCAGCTTCCTGCTGCCTCTTGCTTTGGATTCTCTCTTGAAGCAGCGGCCTCCCCTTCTGTATGTTCTCTAGGCACAGTGGGCCATTGTCTAACTGGGAGGGGAGGGACTCTGGAGGGGCCCCCATTATGCTTAGCCCTTCCTTACTACCCATCCCTTTGCCCATGCACTGCATCTGCCCAAGTCCTAACCCAGCCAGATAACAGGACCCTCTGTACTGGAGGCTGAGAAACACTGCCCAAGGCCATGCATGGCCTGGCCTTGAGATTCAGCTTTCCTCTCCTTCCCAACGAAGCCCTTTCCCTACAGAGAGTGGGGGCTGAGTAAGATTCCTCACTGTGACTGGCCTCCCATTGAGGCATCCCTGATTGGGTAACTTTAAAGGTCCCAAGCCCCACCTCCTTCCTTGACCCTTCCTTGCTCAAGTTTGGGGAAGAGATGGAACTCAGAGCTGGGAGCTTTATGTACTGTGAATTGGGGGTATGTGGGTGGCAGGGTTCCTAGCAGCTGGGGGGCCTCAGGAGCACATTGCTCCAGGAAGTGGGGCTGAGGATTCCCAGCTGTGAGGGCTCTGTCTGGGTCTCTTGTCTCTATCTCTCCAAGGACAGGAACCATCTGGAGGGATGGGTCTGGGTGGCCCAAAAGACTAGGTAACTCCAGGCCAAGGCTACCTAGGGCTGACCACAGGGGCTGGGGGCAGGGAATGGGGGTATTCACTGTTTCTCTGTAGAGCTGTGTAGAGACTTCTGGGCTTCTGTCCGGTTACTATTGGTGACTGACCTCTCTCACCCCTCTTACTCCAGGCCCCCACTAAGCTTGCGGGCGAGATCCTAGGGTCTCTCTGAGAAGACAGTGGTGCTGGGTGCCTTTGGGGAGGGCTTGGCGGGGCGAGGGGAAGAGGGCAAGGGGACATAGATGTAAACAGGTGCATCTAAGCAGCTGATGATGTGTGATCCCTGCTGAGAAGCTCAGGGATTTGGCACCTGTCCTGGGCAGCCATGCCATACTGGCCTTGTGAGCTACTGACTTCTTAGGGATGTCACTTCTACCCCTAGGCAGCAGCAGCAGTCCTGGACAGTGAGAAGCGAGTGTGTGTGTGTGTGTGTGTGTGTGTGTGTGTGTGTGTGTGTGTGTGTGTGTGTGTGTGATTGCTCTTGGCTTCAGGGTAGTGGGTAGGCCTGATAGCCCTGGGAGGGGAGGGGGTGCTTCTTCTGTCATGCCCAGCTCTTAGCAGCCTCTGGCCTGTTGCATTCTGCTGCCTTCCGCCTTGCCACCCTGCCAGCTCCTCTTTCCCCTGGGGGATAGAGAATCCCCAGGTCCCCACAAGCCTCTTCATTTAGAAATGAGGAAGCTCAGAGAACTTCCAAGAAAAGCTGTGACATGCTCAAGAGCTGGAACTGGACCCTGGGGCTCCTCATTCCCAGTTTGAGCCCCTCCTGATGGGTTACTCCTCCCCTGCTTTCCCACTACTCTTGGAGATGCTGATGAAAAATGTGAACCTCTCCCCCAAAGAAAGAACCTTCACACAAATGTTTTTGACATTTGTCAAAATTTTTTGTCAGCAACTCGAATCCCAAGCCCCACTGTCACTGTCCCCTCCTGTCCTTATTTCCCCAGAAGCCTTGCTAAATACCTCCTGGAACAGTCTTCCAGATGTCAGTTAGCAGCGCCTCACCAGCTGTGCTCATCTTTTCTGGCCTGAACCTATGGGCTGGGGGAGGAGCTCACAATAAACACGCTTGAACAAACATGGATGGGCTCAGGGTTTGAGTGGGTGCAGGGTGTACTGGAGACCTGTGTTCCCAGAGGGGAGGTTCTGGGATACTTGCTATAGAACTCTTGCCTGGGTCAAGGCTTTCAGGCTGAGTAGAAGGAAAAGAATTTAGAAAAATACCTCCTTTAGGCTCCAGCTGGGGGAACAGCGGGGGTTGGGGGCTGGCCTGGGCTCCCAGTGAGTTGTGGTCACTTCCCTCAGGCTCTGGCTGGGGGAGTGGTGAGGGCCCAGTGAGCTCTGAGCTGTTAACCTTCTGGTCTTGTTTCCTCCTCAGCCTGAGCTGCACTCAGCTCCCTCCATCTCTTACAGATTCTGGAGCCATCAGCCTCCGGGAGAGCTCTCTTCCAGCTGCCGTGGTGCTAGGGGACCTCTGGCATCTTTGCCCAATTCAAGCTGCAGGCAGTGAACTGTGATCATTCCTCATCCTGGGGTCCTGGCATCCAGCTGCTGCCTCTGAGTTGCTGCTCTTGAAGGACTCCTGGGGTGGGTCCAGGAGGTCCATGCTCTAGGAACAAAAGAGCCCACTTGGTAATTGCTGTGTGCCCTGGGCACTGAAGTGACCTTATATCCTGAGTGCTTGGTGTGCTCTCTGCCCATAGGCTTCTTTGGACATGAGTGAGGCCCCTGTTGTGTGACAGGCCAGTGACCTTTCCCTGTGGGTAGGTGTCACTCCTTTGGGAGGTTTCCCAGCCATCCAACAATCCCCCTGTGGCTTGCTATTAAATAGGCCAGTAACTAACTGATGCAATGGTGGCATGCCTGTTAGGGGGGAAACTACTCTCTGGTTGGATTTGAGGCCTACTTCATGGGATGGAATTCTTGCCTACTGAAAACCTAATCACAAGCCTGTGGCTGGGGATTAACTACTACTGTTGGATAAATGGATAATGTTGGCTCAATGGATATATTATGCCTGCCTACTTACATTTATGCCCATTATAGTAATGCTACTCTCACTTTTGGTTAGAGGAACTTCTCTTTTCAGATGGTGGTGACCACTGAGGAGATTCAGAACTCACCAAAGTGCTGAGAAGAAGGGATGGGGGAGTGTTCAGCACTAAGAGAAACCTCTCTATCACACCCTCCAAGGCTCAGGGACCTCTGTGAAAGAGGTAGCAGAAAAAAGTGTAAGAAACAAAGGAAGGGGAGGAGTGCTGTGCAGTGCTGTTGTTCAGACATAGAGTGGCTAACAGGACTTACACAACACCTGCCTAAGAGGAGGGAAAAATGACATCAAAATAGAAGAGACTAGTTGGAAAGAAGGGATTCAGTGGAGGTGGGCTTCAGGGGGAGGAAAAGGAAGGCTTGTGGGAGGGAGTTATGATCATGGTATATTGTCTGTACAGAAGTTGTCAATAAAAAAGTTTTTAAAGCCAGGTGTTACAGCACTTGCCTTTAATCCAGACACTCAGGAGGCAGAGGTAGGAGGATCGCTGTGAGTTCGAGGCCACTCTGAGACTACATAGTGAATTCCAGGTCAGCCTGGGCTAGAGTGAGACCCTACTATTTTTTTCAATAGGCAATACAAAGTTTGGGTAAACCATGCTTTCAGCCCCTGACTCTTGGAATTTCTGGTTTGTTTCCTCACTCCCCTCCAAAAGCCCATTTTGAGCAGATATTAAAATAGCAGCTCCAGCCTTGGCCTCTGTATTAGTCAGGGTTCTCTAGAGGAAACAGTTGATAGAATGGAGTATAATAAAAGGGAATTTGGGCTGGAGAGATGGCTCAGAGGTTAAGGCACTTGCCTTTAGTGCCTAAGGACCTAGGTTCAATTCTCCAGGGTCCACATAGGACAGATGCACAGGCTGGCGCATATGTATGGAGATCATTTGCAGTGGCTGGAGGCCCTGGCACGCCTATACTCGCTCTCTCTCTCTCTCTCTCTCTCTCCTTCTCTCTCTTTGTATGTATCTCTCTGCTTGCAAATAAATAAATAAAATGTTTTAAAAAAAAGTGAATTTATTGGGATAGCTTACGACAGTCCAACAATAGCAGAATGCAGGCCCACAGGTGAAGGAACCAGTAGCTGTTCAGTCCACGTGGCTGGAGGCCTCAGCAGTCCCAATCCAGCCCAGAAGGCCTGAAGGCTCCCTGGGGAGTGGCTGTTCTTCAGTCCAATATGTGAGGCCAAGGAAACTGGGTTCCAATGTCCAGGAAAGGTAGGAGAGCAGGATGCGAGTGCAAGTCA
>PVHP010027188.1:0-24060 GCA_004024765.1 Zapus hudsonius | reverse complement strand
CTATCCCAGACTTAATGGCTTCCTGAGTCTCTGGAATTTTCAGGCAAGCACCTTAACCACTGAGCAATCTCTGTAGTCTGAGTCTCTGGAATTTTCTTCCTGCACTGCTCACACAGGAAAGGATGTTTACTTCTAGCTCTCCTGAGCTTCCTTACATCCTGCCCCCTACTGAGAGGCTGCCTTCCTGTGAACATCCTCAGAGACCCACCCAAGATTATTTGAAAGGTCAAGTTGACAGCAAAACTTAACCATCACAATCATTTATCTATCTATCTATCTATCTATCTATCTATCTATCTATCTATCTATCATCTATCATCTATCTATCTATCTATCTATCGCTATCTATCTATCTATCAATCAATCATCTATATATCTATTATCTATCATCCATCTATCTCTATCTATCTATCTATCTATCTATTTATCTATCTATCTATCTATCTATCTATCTATCTATCTATCTAATCTATCTATCTATCTATCATCTATCTATATCTATCTATCATCTATCTATATATTATCTATTTTTGTGGTGCAGATCAGTCTACCACTGAGCTACATCTCCATTCTGCCCCATTCCATACTTACCTTTAAAAATTTTATATAATATACATAGTTTTGTTTTTTGAGGTAGTTTCTTGCTCTAACCCAGGCTGACCTTGATCTTCCTATGTCATTTCAGGGTGGCCTCAAACTCATGGTGATCCTCCTACCTCTGCCTCCCAAGTGCTGGGATTAAAGGTGTGCACCACCACACCTGTCTAAAATATTATTTATTTATTTTCAAGGAGAGAGAGAGAGAGAGAGAGAGAGAGAGAGAGAGAGAAAGAGAGAGAGAATGGGGCCTCTAACCTCTGCAAATGAACTTCAGATGCATGTGCCACCTTGTGCATCCAGCTTTACATGGCTACTGGGGAATTCAACTCAGGTCATTAGGCTTTGTAGGCAAGCACCTTAACGGCTGAGCCATCTCTTCAGCCCAATGCTTATCTTTTTATAAAAGATTTACTATTAAACAGTCTGCTGTGTGACATGAGCAACAGTCTCTGATTCCTCAGATTTGTCTCTTGGTTGAGTCATTTTCTCTAGTGTTTGATTTAATCTCATGTTGTTTTGTTTGTTGTGGTCTAGACCATGTACACAGTCTAGACCATGTACACAGTCTATGTGGTCTAGACCATGTACACAGACTAGACCATGTACACAGACTATGTAGTCTTGTAGGCTAGATATGTGGTTTCCACTTGAGACTCCTTTGGCCTGAAAAATTTTACAGCTCCTTTGAATATATATATACATATATATATATATCTGTATCTTATTATATATGCATATATAATATATATAAAGATAGATACAGAAATCAAACATTTACTGAAAAGAAATCATAAGGAAATTTATTTTAAAACAATTCCTTAGTATCCATCTAGCTATACCATTTATTAAAGGTGAGAACAAATTTTCACATTAAAGAGATGATTGTGCTTATTTATTTTTTATACACAGGATTTATTTTGGCTGAATATTTGCTGCTGCAGGATGTAGAGCATTTCAACATTTTTCAGAGTTGATCAGTATTTTAATTTTATAATCATCAATGCTGAGAAGGCTGCTTCACAGAAATATGTACTATAAAGTAGCAAAAGTGTGTTTAGGGTTACTTCAGAAACTGTTGGAAATTCAGGCCTAATCCCAAGGCAAAAATTCATTTAATGATTGATTTTGTGCCTGCAAATATATGTGTGTGTAGAATATGTGTGGTATGGTGTGTTATGTGTGGTGTTTGCATGTGTGTGAAGATGCAAACACCATGTATGTTTGTGTAGCAGGCAGAGGACAGTATTAGGTGTCTTTCTCTGTTCAACCACATACTTCCTAGTGTGTGTACGTGTATGTTTCATGTATGTTCACTGTGTGTTAGGCTGTTTCCTTGTATATGTGTGAGCAAACACATGTGCATATGTGTGTGGAGGCCAGAAGTCAATGGTGCGTGTCTTTTTCAGTCGCTCTACACCTTAAGTTTTTAAGAACTTTGAGCTCACCAATTTGGCTTCATTAGATGGTGAGTAAGTTTTGGTGATCCTCCTCAGTGTTAGGATGACAGTCATGTATGGCCACGCCCAGTTTTTACATGAGTGCTAGGGTCTTAACTCAGGTCCTCACAACTATGGCCTGGGCCAGAGGAGTTGTAGGATGCAGGGATCTGTGATATAAACAAACTGGATTCCCAGCCCCTGTTGGAAGCATTTTTTTTTTCTTAATTATTTATTTGCAAGCAGATAGTGAAAAGAGAGAGGGGTTGAGAATGTGCACGTCAGGACTTCTTGCCACTGCAAACAAACTCCAGATGCATGTGCACTTTGTTCATCTGGCTTTACGTGGGCACTGGGGAATAGAACCCAGGCTGTCAAGCTTTGCAAGCAAGCGCCTTTAACTGCTGAGTTAACAGATCTCCAGCCCAGAAGCATTCTTGATTGAGTAAATAAAGGTTTTCCTTCCTGTCTGCTCCTAAGTATCAGTCCAGGACAGGAGGGAGAAGTCCTCTTTGCCTGATTCTTGTGGTTATGCTCATTTGGAGACTTGTCTGCATTCCATCACATCCGACTCAGGTCGAGCTTTCCTGGCTTTGAGGCCTTTCCATGCTGCACAGTCCCTATGCTGCTGGAACGCCTCTTTCTCCAGAGCTGCCAATGTAATCCACATGCCCTTCAAGACCCAGCCAATTCCCATTTCCTCCAAAAAGCTGTTGCCCCAAATCTGACTGTCAGAGCCCCATCTCTCCCTAGCCCTGGCTCCTGAAAGGCTCTGCACAAAATCTGTCTTCCCGTAGCTTCTCTCTCTCTGTGTGATAAATATATGTAAAATCATAACATGAAATTGATCATCTTAGCCATTTGTAAGTGACGATCAGTGGCACTGAGTACATTTACAGTGTATAAATCATTCCCACTAGCTATTTCTAGAGCTTTTCCATCTCAGATTGAGACTTGTCCTCCACCGACTCCCCATTCCCATCCTCCCTGAGTCCCTGGCAACCTAGTCTACTTTCTACGAATTTGACAGTTCTCAGTGCTTTGTGAGTGGAGTCATACAGTGTTTGTTCTTTGGTGTCTGCCTCTTTCACTTACTATAACGTCAAGGTTCACCTCTGCTCTCACGTGTTCTTTATTGAGCTAATCAAACCTTAGTCGCACGAATACACCACACTGGTCTGTTATTTCCTCTGCTGATGGACGCTTGGGTTGAGAATGCCACTCCTGGGCATGTTACCATCCTGTTCACCTTGAGTCCCCCTTCAAGTTCTTTGGGACATCTCCCTAGAGTAGAATTTCCATTTCATATGGTATTCTGTGTTTAACTTTTTGAGAAACTGCCATGGAGCCAGGGACATGGGAGGGTAGAGCCCATGCTACTTTCACCCCTGTGTGGCAAAACTCAAAGGGATCTTTGAAACAATCCTGGGTTCAAATCCCAGCTCTCCTTTTTCATAACTGCAGGTTCATTCCTTGTTTGTGAAATACAGATCCTAACATCTGCCTCAAAGGGTTGCAATATTCAACATACTGATAATACAAAATGCCTGGCACAGTGCAGGTGTTCAGTAAGTATCCACCCTGCCTCGCATGCCCACTTCTGTTTCTTCATCTGGAAAAAAATAAGCATCCTATTTACTGAGTGCTTCATAAATCTCAAGTGCTTTGGGGACAACTGGGCAGAAACGTTTTGTAGCAACTTTCTTTAGAAAACATTCCCCCCTTTTAAAAGAAGCCCATAATTCCTCCACATGCTCTCCCATCTGTTCCCTAAAATGTGATAATTAGGAAACGATGCTGCCACTTTTGAAAGTGTGAAAGCTGTCCCTCCCATCCCATCTCTGAGCAACAATGACCAAAGGATAGGCAGACCCGAGTGTTCACAGTTGGCCTCATCCCTGGACCTCAAGAGCACATGTGGGCCACGTTTTGATCTAGGAGATCACTTGGTCCATCTTGTCACCACTTATGGTCCTCTTTTCATTGGGTCCTCCCTGGCATCTAGTCTAGGAAATTGAGCTGTCACATGCAAGGTTGGTGAGCTGAGGCCCACGGAGGCAGAGTGGATTTTGGAATATAGCAAACTGGTGGAGGAACCAAGGTGCCACTCGAGAAGTGCGGGGGAATAAATCTCAGGGCTTGAAACCCTTCACCTTGTGGCTCTTTGTTGGGAAAGTACTAGGAATGGACCATAAGAGAGAGGAGGAATCTGGAGCTATGGGCTGTCTGTCCACAAACCTTTTAAGCCAACTAGTTCTGTTCCTTGCTCCCCTCATGTGGTGTTCACATCAGAGCTTCGGAGCCTGCCCTACCTTATCTTAGTCACCTCTCATTTCTCAAAGAAGAGCCAGAGAAGAGCCTGTGTGCAGGTTCCTTATTTGGGACATGATCCTGGGAATGGAGAAGGAGTAAGATGATCTATCAGAAGGAAAGTAAAGAACAGATGTGGATGCTGGAGACCTAGCTCAGTGGTCGAGCACTTGCCTAGCATGTGCAGTCTTCGGTTTGATTCTCAGTAGTGACAGAAAATGGGATGTGTTACTGAGCTGGTTTTCACTGTTGTAATTAGAGCCTTGTCCTACTGGGAACTCTCGTAATAATCATGTTATATTACTCTTCCATCACCTTTGCTGAAGCATCTAAAGTTCTGATGTCTGGAAGGGAGAGAGAGCAAACAGGCAGTGCAAGATCAAGGTGCTAGTAGAGCTGGTTCCTTTCGGGGGTCTGCTCCCCGGTATGTAGGTAGCTGCCTTATCAGCATATTCTCATGGTCTCTCTGTGTGTGTTCACATCCTGGTATTGAACTAAAATTCTACACTTTCCATCTGTTTAACTTCATTAACTCTTACAAGGTTCTGTTTCCAAATACAGTCAACATGTAGATTCAGACCACAAGAGGTCCTGCACATGTACTTCCCAGAGGAGAACTATGGTAGCTCACTTCATGTGTCAACTTGACTGAAAGACTCCCTGGTAGCTAATGAAGCATGGTTTCTGGAAGGGTGCACAATGGCAGCATCCAGTTCACAGAGGGTTCAGAGTGACCACAGAGGCAGAGGAAGGGAAAAATCATTGCTCTTCTTGCTAGAACTAGGACATTCATCTTCTCCTGCCCCTGGACACTGGCACTCCTTTGGACTCTGACACTCATGTTCCTTTGCCTTGGTCTCAGGCTTTGGATGCAGACTGCATTCCACCATGGACTTTCCAGGTGCCCCCCCCCCCAGGACAGCAGGTCATAGAACTTCTTTGCTTCCATAATCATAAGACAGCTTCTAGACCAAGTCTCCTCTTACATATCTCTCCATGTTCTATTGGCTGTGTTTCTTTGGCAAGGTCCCACTGCAGTGACCAAAGAGGCTAGGGGAGTGGTCCAGGGGTCTGTAGGAACTGATGGCAGCTCATGCCCTCCACCTGCTGCTGTGGTCATGCTCATTGAAGCCCCGAATACTCTTTGTTGTCCTTTCTGGCCTGGAAGAGGAGCCAATGGCCAGTGGCTTCTAGGATTCAGAAGAGCAGGCTTAAGTCTCTGGGAGAAGCTCTGAGACATCCATCTGAACCACATTTGACTCACCTGTGAAGTGGGAGTTGAATCACTGCCCAGCTTCAATCTTGCAGAGCTGTTGTGAGGATCAAAGGGAAAAATAGGCACAAGAGTCTTTAACAGAGTGGAAGTGCCCAAAGTGAGAAGAGAAGGCAGGCACAAGGTACGACTTTTCTGAGAAGGGTCAAATTTATCTGGTTAAGTTCATTCATATGCGAACATGTCTTTCACTGACTTTGCATGTCTCTGGAGTCTTGCATGTCTATGAGCAGGAGACAGGAGGAGACCTCCCCTCTCAGCTCTGCCTAGACATCACACAAGTAACACTAGAGCAGGATCCCATTGCTTTCATTAAAACTCCCAAGCATGAAGCCTGATTAACTTTTAGATAGTTGAAGACAATGTCTGTACATATGCATATGTCAATTAGACACCACAGTAGGCCTCAAAGCAATTCATTGATTTTCTTTAAAAGGAAGGATTTTTAAAAGAAAAAAAAAAGTAAGCATTAAGTTCAGATGATAGTGTCAAGAAACCCAAAATGGAATTCTGGTTAAAAAAAAAAACTAATGAAAGAGATATTTCAATATAAAAATCAATAAATACATAAAAACACAGTAAGAGGATGGATGGATAGAAGGTAAGACCAACTCTGAATCTTTTAGTACATTTCATAAAAGTGTCAATTTGATGGAGACTGACTTTGTAACATTTTATGAATTTTTTAAAAAGATGAGTAATAGGAAAACCTACAAATTAAATGAAATAACCAAGGCAGCAACCTATCTCCTTTGCTTGTTTGGCCCTGGTCTGGGTAGGTGTCCTTTCTTCTCTCTCCTGCCCCACATCTATCCCTGACAGCCTATCCTGGGACTCAAAATCCATCCATTAATAACCCACAATTGACCAATTAGGATCAGCTGCAAAGCTGGAATTACACCGTTGAAATTTCAAACGTTCCAGCTCAGCTTAGGAAACAAACAGAGACCAGAAAGCCCCGTTTAAGTAATGAGGCAAATTTACCATCATTAGTGGCAATTAAGATTAAAGTGTTAATGACTCTGTTTACCATGGTGGGAAAGCAGGCATATCTGGAGGCAAGGAGAAAAGTCGGACATAGGACATGCCTGTGGTAGAACGACTCTGGGGTTTGGAGGGTGTCATCTTTCCTCTCCTCCAAGAATGTCGGAAGACTGAGCAGACCTTCAGGACCTGGGGAAACTGGGGACTTAAAGCATGGATGGGACTTACTGTCCCATGATCCCAAACTGGAAACCTCTGCTTGGAAACCCACCTCCCTTTATTTAATTGCCTTCCTGGCAGTGAGTTTTGGCTGATGGAGGAGTGGAGAAGCAGACGGAAAGGGGGCTGTTTACAGAGCATGTCTAGGGGTCAGACATGTAGTTACTATGTAAGCATGATTTCCAGCTAATTAACAGCCCACCCTTAAAGCTAGAGCTTTTCTACAGAAAACTATCCACTAGTTTTTTCTTTAAGTCTTATCTCAATTGGATCCACTTTATCCTCCAGCTCCAGTCAGCCTCCCTTTGTCTTTCCCCAACTTTCTGGAGTGATCCTGAAGAGGAAGACCAGGATCAAAGAGCGCTTTGGGCCTGATGGGGCCTGCTCGCCCTTCCTGGGCTGCCTGCACTTGTGAGACCAGCCCCAATGAAGCCTCTCTGCAGCTTCAGGGCTGGGAAAGGCAGGGCTGTGGTACTGAGCTCAGAGGTGGAAGGCAGCAGGGAGATAATTAAGGGGTCGAGTGAAGTTAGGAATTGAAACAATTACCCAGCTAATTGAAGCCCAGTGGCCCACTTTCCCTGAACATCTGGGTGCCAGGCCCAGAGGGTTGACAGCCTCAGACATCAGGGAAAGGGTGCCGAGCTGTCCCAGACACACGGGACCCTGGGAATCCATGATGCTAGCTTGAAGTGCTTCCTTCAGCCATCTTTCCTGGGGTGAAGGCAGGTTGTGTGTGTTTGCTACCCAGAGCATCCTCTGCAGGTCCTCACTTTATGGGCCACAGAGACCGTTTTCCTTCACTGACATTGAACTCAATCATATCGTCTCTGACTTGGCTCAGCGATTCCATTTCACAGAGATTGGTCAGAGTCACAGCCAGACCTAAGTTGACTAGGACTACCTAGATCTTTCCATTTTGATTCACTGATTATTTTCCTCCAGTTCCTCTCAGGTCCACCGGAACCTCACAGCTCTGGCATGTGACAACATGAGTTTGGACATGTGTCTCTCATCTCTGGCCTTCTCACCACTAGCCGCTGCCCATAGAGACAAACCTATTTGCCATTCCAGAATGTTTCAGGAGCCCAGCCTCTGTGTTTGTTGTGTATACAAAAGCTGCCCAAGTTAGCACATATGTTCCAGCAGCTTCCACCCCCAGCCCCTCTCCAAGGACCCACGGGGAATTCTGCTAAGATAATTATCTCCAACTGGGGTTTTGTTCAGTCCGCTGGTAAGACAAGCCCCCCGTTTAGAATAATAAGGTTATACTATTGAAGGCTAGCTGGCAAATATTTTTCAAACAAGCATTTCACGTATGTGTTTCACATATGCCGCTCATTAAGGTTTATAAGACCTTTTGGTCTTCACAATAAAGCTTGTTTTTGTTAAAGTTAAAGTCAGCATGCCCTTGGTTACTGCCAGCACCCTGCTTTCCTCTTCAGATGAGACAGAAATCCTGGGAAGTGTTGAAAGGGAATCAAAGAGGCTGATGCCTCCCATTCAGAGGAGGAAGGAATGATGCCTCCAAGAGGTTTCCATCCTGCCAGGAGCTAGGAGGGCGCCCTTGGCCCTGTCCTTCCCAGGTACACAGAGCTCTGCTATGGAGAAGACAGGTTCATCTTTAACTTAATGACTGACTACCTGGCAGCATCTGCCTTCCAAATCCAGATAAGTTGGCTGGTAGCTGGGCCTTGGCATTGGATTCTCTAAAGCTCCTTGAGGAACTGTAACTCATAGCCAGGGTGAAGGCCATCAGGTACCTTATGGGTTCATGAGAAGTGCTGGAGGGAGGAAGGGAAGGTGGTCATTCTTTCCATGCTAGAAGGATGGAAACAGGTTCTCAGAGCAGACACTAGTAGCCTGAGAACACAGAGTTGGGTTCCTTTCCAGGTACCTTTTCCAAAGCCCTCTTCCTCAAAGTGCATGCAACGAACCTGGCAGCTGCATACTGAGCCCAGGGCATGGCACTGAACTCATTCGGTCCTAACAAACCACATCAGGATTGTGATCCCCACTTTGCAGATGAGAACATGGGCTCAGAAAGATCACATTCATCACACCAGCTGCCGAGATTCTGATTCCCAAAGTCTTACAGGACAGGTAACTTGGTCCACAGAGCTCTCACCTCCAGGCAGTGTGACCTCTCCTTCCTGTGTTTGGAAATTTTCAATGATCTCATGCAAAAGGATGAAGCACAGTCCATTGGCTGACCATCTCCTGTACCAGCCATCGCGCCAGAGTTACCTGAGCATCTTAAGGCTGGCCATGAAGGCAGGTGTCGCTTTCCTTGAGATGAGGCCAGGATTGTTGAGTGACTTTATTCACCATCCCACAGCTGGAGGGGTCAGAGTAAATGCCAAGGTCTCTGGCCTTAAGCCATTTCACTAAGCAGACCCACTCAGGTCCAAGTGCAGGTGTGATTTGCACAGCCATAGAGAAGTGAGGTTCAGACAAATTTGATTTGAAAACAACGAAGCTAATTTTTGAAAGAGAGGGAAACACTTTTATTGCAGCATTGGCTTGGCTTTATTGTTTTTGAAATCACCATTAATTTGGCACCAGGCATTTTTAACCAATTAAGTCTAAACTCACTACTTATGAACTCACCAAATGTGTGCTTTTGTTTTTCTTCTTAATTATGAACACTATTTCTTTTAAATATGCTTCCATCAAACCATTTCTTGTCTCCAGTTTCTTTTCTACATGGCCACCAGGGCAGATAAAAGTGGAAACTCTCATTTGAAAAGAACTCAGGGTGGGGATCAGGAAAGCACAGCTGATTTGACGAGCATAGCTGTTTTCCAGCTCTCTGCATGATTTAGGACAAGTCACATGACTCAGGAGCTTATTTCTTCCCCAAATGGGAGATTATGGTCTCTGTCTCATCTCCCTGTCAAAGATGCTACAAAGTGACAATGAGACAATCAAAATAAAACATTAAATTCTACCAAGGGTTATGCAAATAGGACGGCTTGTTGCTAAGGAAAGCATTGCTATTAAAAACTCACAACTGTTTACTAACAGTGGTGTGAAATAGACATTGTTATTCCTGTTTGAGAGACATTATCAACAGTGGAAGGTGGCATTGCCATTTGAGTTCTAAGAAGCTTCCCCTCTCCTCCCTCCTCCCCCACCTCAGAAGACTGCAGATATCTATGGAACTGGTCCCTTCGTCCATGGCTGAAGTCTCTTTCATGCCAGGCTTTGGGAAGGTGTGCAGGTGATTGGACCTGGTGCCTGCTCAGGTCTGGGAAGGAGGCTGGCACTTTTATCCATATTCCTCAAAGCAGGAAAAGGTTCAGAGGGAAAGGCAAAATTCAGCGGGAGTTCAGGGAGAGAGGCAGAACAGGGATGGTTATGAAATTCATGTTGGTTGACTTCAACTTGGACATCTTTTTTCTTGACCACCTACAGTCCCTGAAACACGGCCCCTGGGAGCTCTCAAGGAGATCTCTGGCAGAGTGCTGCAGATGGGAGGGGAGCTCTGGTCTGGAAAACATGAGAATGGCAAGAACCTTGGAGGGACCATAGAGCTTGACTTACTGGTCTACGTTCAGCTGCTCTGAGCATATATACCAGACTCCTCAGAGAGAAAGATCCCAGGAAATTCCACACGTCCAGCGTGTATTCCACCAAGTCATTCATTTGTCTACCCCTCCAACCACTGGTTCTTTGCGGCCCAGTTACCAGTGACCCACGGACATCTGACCAGCCCACATCCACTGCTTAACATTCGGCTTCTGAAGGGCCTGGAGCTCTCACTCCCTCATTCAATAAAGTTTTATTGAGACTCTGCTACTGACCAGACTGGTTCTTTATGACTTCTGTCAAAGCTGTCTAAGTCAATTCACCCTCACAAGGAGGTCCTTTCCTCTTTTCAAGTCACCTACTCAGAGGTATACAATGGCTCACTTATTAGGTATATCACATGCCATATTGCCTTGTCTCTGCACACATAAGATAAAAAACCCAGGTTCATCAAAACTTTCAGGATGAGACAGACTCAGAGACTACTTCCCATTTTATAGCTGACAAACCGATGGCCTAGAAAGTGGAGACCAAGCTGCTCCAGGCCTTACAGAAGAGTGGCCAAGTATTCAAGATGGAGTCCTCAGCCCTCTCTTGTAGTATGTCCTGGAATATGCCAAGTGACCTTGAACAAACTTTGTTAGCTACAGCTTTCTTTCCTGGATGAGGAAAAGGAGGCTGTTAGGTTCCAGCCAAACTTCCAGCCCTGTTTTCTAAGCCTGGGTACAAACCACATGCCATCACTAAAGTTGCAAGGAACTTGGCCTGCTGCCCACCTACATTATAGCGAATCTGCCAGTGGATTCTGTCTGTCTACTTATTCTGATCATTTCTGATTCATTCAGAACCTTGGGTGGGCTGGCTTGGGGGCCCTGGATGAATCTGGAAGCAGAGAATTTGTCCCATCCATAACTCTGGCCCAGGACCTCTTTGGCAGCTTAATATGTCTGAGTGAAAGCCCTTGGCATCAGGAAAGTGGATAGAATCAGCACTGCTTGGCTCCCGGGTTCTCAAGAAGGCATGCCATGCTCTCAGCATACATTGGGATGCTGGTGGGGCTCAGAAAGTTCCCAACTGCCACCCATTCATGGAGGCAACCAACCATTCATCCAACCAACCAGGTGGCTTAAGTGGTTGGCTTAATGCAAATTGCTCTAAGAGGCCAATAGAAATGCAGTCAAAGGTCGAAGTGATGGCACACCCCTTTAATCCCAGCACTCAGGAGGCACAAGTAGGAGGATCGACATAAGTTCAAGGCCAGCCTGAGACTACATAGTGAATTCCAGGTCAGCCTGGGCTAGAGCAAGATCTTTTCTCAGAAAACAAAACAACAAACAATGATAAAAGAAAGGCAGGAGAGATGGCTCAGAGAGTAAGGATCCTGCTTACAATGCCTAAGGACCAGAATTGGATTCCACAGTACCCACGTAAATTCAGATGCGCAAAGTGGCGCATGCATCTGGAGTTCATTTGCAGTGACTGGAGACCCTGATGTGCCCGTTCTCTCTGTCTCTCTTCTCTCTGCTTGAAAATAAATAAAAGTAAAAAAATAAATAAAAGAAAGAAAGGCAGTCAAGGACCCACCATAATACCTACCAGCACATCGCAGGCAAGGACTTGGCAGGCTGTTGACATCATAACTGTTCACACATTGTGGATGCTCCATAAATGATTGTCAATGGAATGGACGGCCCACTATCGGGCACCTTCCTGGCATGAAGGCAATGGGCATAATTATCGTCCCTATTTCAATGGCATTTTCTCATGCTTAAAATGAGAAAACAAATAACGCTGGCCCAAAATAACTCTTCTGAGTCTTACTGAAGCTTCAAAAGCAACTATACAGAAGAAGGACTTTGTAAATGGCATAGAGCTTGGGCATGGAGTTTCGATACCCAGAAGCCACTTAAAGCTGGATGAAATTCTATAATCCCAGCACTCTTATGGTGATATGGGAGTCAGAGTCAAGGGAACGCCTGTAAGCCTAAAACCCTGTCTCCAAGAGATTGTCCTCTGACTCCGCACAGGGACTGCTCCATGTGTGTGCCTGCACTCCCATGCACATGCACACATGTATGAAGAGTTAAAAATAGCCCTTCTTACTGCCATACGTCGAGACAGGGACCGAGGGGCTGCAAGAAGCCCTACCATTCTGGAAGGAATGCTGGAAGAAATAAGGCATTATGAATGTACAAAATAAGGCAGACTACTGAGGACTGGGCTAGTCTCTCTCCTGTTTGCTCCTCAGTGGGGAACACTAATGATCAAGTGAAAGATCCTCATTCCAAACAGGGCTTTTGGTGGAAACAGAGCTTCTTAATAGTTGCGGCTTGGCTGTTGAACCAAAATACTGAGGGATAACTCACATCTATTAAGTCTTTACTGAACATAGGGCACTTTACATACCTTATCCCATTTAATTAGTCATTTGAGGGAGATTCAAAACTGCCGGCCTGTAGTTATTTGGTTCTGGAATCCAGGGATCTGGGAGGGCTCAGGTCAAAGGGTTTCCCATTATCCAAGTGTCCAGAATGACAGAAAGATCCAACGCCCGCCGCCTGACCTCCACCTCCACCTCCTCCTCTAGCGCTCGCTGCCCCAGCCACAGCCTTATTCAAATAAACAGTCTTGGGTCCCAAACGGAGTTCTCTTGAAGCCAGAGCAGAAATCCTAATTGTGGTTTAATGAGGTCCGGCTTTGCTCTCCACTGAGCTGTTTACTGAAGCAGTTTCAGTGTTCCTTCTGGCCAGGGATTGCAGCCACTTGCTACCCCTGTTTAGGATAAATGTCAACATGGGCACCGGGGGATGTTTCACTGACCCCTCTCCGTGTCAGCCATGGTGCAAGCTCCTGGAGCTTGCATGCTCCAACCTTCTGAAAGCAGCCAAGGATATGAAGAGGAATGGACAGACCTTGACTCTAAGAACCTCCTATCCAGCAAGGAAGCGATTATAGAAGAGGCAACACTCTCCTTGTGGGTCCTGGGAGCTTTCAGTGACCAAGGAGAGTGCCTGAATCCAACTGTTAAGGACAAGGGGAATTTCCTGGAGGAAGTGTGGGATAGCAGCTGCCAAAAGATCAGCTGTTCTGAGATCCAGGAACACTATGCCCTTCCCCACAGCCGTGGCCCCAGTGGGCAGTGCCTAGTCCATCCATGGGCTCTGGATTTGGCTGTTCTGGCTCTGTATGTCATGCCCTTTAAGTGATGTTGTCAGAGTGATAGAGCCTCCAGAAATGGAAACATCCCAAACCCTGGTGGCTCCAAACCTACTGCTTCAAGGACTTGGTGCTCACACATCTTTGTCTTTCCTCTTGAACCTCAGAGTGGATCCCAACAGCCACCCACTTTGCAAACCAACCATCCACGCACCAACCAACATATGTGGATGACTGAACTCTAAGCTAGTGGCCCTTAGAAGTCCACTTACTCACTCATGTCGAAGCAGGCGGCATCTTCTTCAATACTGTGATCTTATTTTTCAAAAGCTCTTTTGAGTATGTGCACGATGTGTGCACATATATGAGTGTGGGCACATGGGTACCATGTACAAGGGTTGAGGTCAAAGAAGAACTTTGGGTATTGGCCCTTACCTTGGGCCTCATTTGAGGCAAGACCTCTGCTGCATTCCTCCAGAGAGGGGCTGATTCTCCACCTCTCATTTGGCCGTAGGCGTGCTGTCATTACAGACAGATAGTACTGTGCAATGAACACTTTCTCTGCTGAGCCATCTCCCTAGCTCCTGATGGATCTATTCTTAGTACTCTTAATATCTGGAGGAGAAAACTGAGGCTTGGAGAGGCAGCAGGTTGTTCCAGGTCACGCAGTGGCAGAGCCAGACTATATCCACACTTGCCTACTGTATCACATAATTATTTATCAAGGACAAGCTAGCTATGAGCCAGGTGTGGTTCTAGATGCTAGGGATAGATCCAAAAATAACGAAAGACCTGGTCTCAGAGACGAGATTCCAAGCAGGGAAATAGACCATGAACACCTTGATGTAAATATAATACATCAACCAGACCTGTCTGACTCTCATTCTGCACGGCATGGCTTCCATGCCTGGAGCATCTGGGCTCCGACGATCCCCCCCATCATGCTCATTTCCAGGAGCCGGACATTCAGGCTTCATAGACTGCTGCCTATCCACACGTCCTCCATAAACCTTAAATGTTCCTTTGGGGGTTCACACCATCCCCACAAAGGCAGTAACGGCATCAAAGAAGAACTGTTCTCTGCCTGATGCCTGCAGAGCAGCTGTCCTCAACAGGCCTGGAATCCGCCCCCAAACAAGTCTGCCCCTGGGGTTCTCCCGTCCTTCCTGGAGGTACCCTCTGAAGTTCCTGGCGAGGAAGTTCTGGTTCAGATAAAGGTTACCCAAATAGCTCCAGCCGCCCAAAATGTGGTGGGAGATTTACAGGAAGCAGGGAGGAGGCGGCCCGGCAGGAGCTGTAAATCTCTGTTGCCCGGGGCTGGGGAGAGAGTGCGCAGCAACCACTAAATCAATTTCATTGGCGTGCTGCGTGTCTCTGCACTTGGAGGCTGGGCCTGGAGTGGAAAGGAAACAGTTGTCAAACATCAGGAATGATGAGGACAGATGCCAGAATCAGAGGTTTTGATTTCCTGTGAACCAGAGCCTTGGCTTGCTCCTAGTCTTTTCTTTAGGGTCTTGTCACAAAATGCCTCTGTCCGAGTGAGACAGTAGCTGAAGCTTGATGGTGTTGGATACCAGGCAGAGCTGGTCCTCTTTGGGGTCTTGTCACCAATTCCTCTTCTTCCAAGCTTCCTGCCTCCAGCTCTTTGCACACAGCTGGCTCCTTCTCATCAGTGACATCTGAGTTCAAACGTCCCTTTGGGGAGACCTTCTCTGGACACCGTCCACAGTAAGTCCACATCTTGCACTGCTCACTGTGGATGACTCTGATCCATACAGCTCCTTGGTAGACAATTTTGTCTGAAAGAATCTTGACTCTACAGTGCCCTATTGACTGCCTAAAAATATCCTTCCTCTGTTCACTCCACCAAGATAACTTGTCTACCACGGTGTTCCTGGAACCAAAGATTTAGTACACCATAGGTGTTCCAATACTTACTGAGTGAATGAATAGTCAATGCATTCCTAAAGGACATCCACTTCATCTCCATCCTCCACCCTAATTAGAAAAGATGGAGCGTTGTGGGGGGAGAGGAATGCATTTATATTTACCCCATAAACTCAGAATTTTGAGGGAGGATTTCATTCCTGCAACTATTTATGGGGTCTGCTTGGATCTGGGAATGATGTTTATGTGTTGATTTTACTCTGCAGAAAGATCCCTTGGAAAGAGATATTCGTTGTTTGTTTTGGGGGTGTGCTGGAGTATTGAGGTGTATGCACGTGCATATGCACGTATATGGACAGGCACATGGGCAGAGGCCAGTGAGGTTGGTTGTCAGGTATCCTCTATGGCTCTTTGGCCTTATTTCCTTGGGAGCAAGTCCCTCATTGAACTTGGAGCTTGCTGTTTTTCAGTTATGTTAGTTAGCCAATGAATCCCAGCAATCCTCCTATTTCTGCCTTCCTGGGCCTGGGATTCAGGCATGAGCAGCCCTGCCTGGCTATTTACATGGGTGCTGGGAATCGCACTCAGGTCCTCATGCTTGTGAAAGTGTCTTCTGCAAGGCCATTCACCCAGCCCAGATCTATCACTTTTTCCCATGAGGGACTCAAGACCCCAAGGCTCTTACCTCTGTGTGATGGTTAGGTTTTGTTGTCAACTTGATCTTTTTAATTATCTTGGATAGGTCTCTGAGGATGTTTACAGGAAGGCAGCCTCTCAGCAACGGGCAGGATGTAAAGAAGCTCAAAGAAGCTGGAAGTAAACATCCTTTCCTGTGTGGGCAGTGCAGGAAGGAAATTCCAGAGTCTCAGGAAGCCAGTAAGTGTGGGATAGGGTTGCAAGACCCCACCCTAAGCCTATATAAAGGAGAAGAAATTCTCTTTGGCCCTCCTGCCTGTTTTTGCTATTGTGTGTGTGGTGTAGGTGATGGGATTTTTCTCTCTGTTCAGACCTGTGAAAGAGAGTCAGCCTCTTTCACTGTTATGGAACTTCCCCTCAATCTGCTGGTGGGTCCCTCTCCCTTACCATAGGCTCGGACTCTTCAGCTGCCTTTGATCTTCCTCTCCTGCTCCAGGTTCACTTTTCGCCTGGAAGAGAGTGGTTCCCTCTGAGACAGGAACCCTGGACCAGTTCAGTCAAAAACCTTGAAAGGTCAGCCTGCCTTTTTTTTTTTTTTTTTTTTTGGAAGGGCAAGTTGGGGCTCAAAGAAGAGAAGGGATTTTTCAAAATTATACAGCTGATCAGAGGCCCAAGTATTCCTGACTATAGGGCTAGTGATCTTGGACCATATTAGTCTTTGACCTCTTGGAAACACACTGTAGAGCAGCCCAGTCATTGGTGTGACGGAGAAAAGAGCATAGTATTTAGGGCTAGAACATTCTGAGACCCTCTGCTGCATGGCCTTGATCAGCCTGAAACAAATGGCCTTGAGGTGAACTTGTGGAGGAGGAAGACCTGGAAAGATGATGTGCCACTGTCTGGTACACAGAGTGCTCAGAATGCTAAAGCTGTGTGCTGTGGCTTCTTTCTCCTTTACACGTGTACACACACACACACACACACACACACACACACACACACACACACCAATGTTTCCTCAGTTTCCGCTCTCCACATGTCTACTGTGGTCCCTGAGTTGGAGGTATTCCTCTCTTGCTATTTAACTCAGTTAAAAAAAAATTTAAAAAGGGCTGGAGAGAAGGCTCATCAGTTAAGGCACTTGACTGCAAAGCCTAAAAACCCAGGTTCTATTCTCCAGTACCCATGGAAAGCCAGATGCCCAGAGTGGTGCATGTGTCTGCAGTTCGTTTGCAGCAGCCAGAGGAGCTGGCACACCCATTCATTTTCTCTCTCTCTTTCCTCTGCCTCTGTTTGAAAGTAAATAAATAAATTTAAGAAGAAACTTACAAAAGAAGAAAAGCCTTCCAGTTACATCTTCTAAGCAGTGTTCTTGGATCTGCAGCCCCCTTTGAAATCATCTTCAATGAGGACAACATAATTCTGCACATTTAGATTCTTCTTCTGGTTACAGTTTTAAGTAGCCAATGTCTCTCAACATTTATCCATTCTAACATCAGAGAGCCCCATGGCACAGGCTGCTGTCATCAGCTTCAAGAATATGCAGACACAGTGCTGGGACAAGGCTCATTGGGTAAAGTGTGTGCCATTGCAAGCACGAGGACCTGACTTTACTCACTAGAGCCCAAGTAAAATGCTGAGCATATCAGTGCATGCTTGTAATCCCAGCATGGGGAAGGCAGAGACAGGAAGATCCCTGGCGCTTACTGGCTAGTTTTACTTGAACAATTGGTAAATTCTAGGCTCAATGAAAGACCCTGTCTCAAAAAAGTAAGGTGGAGAGTGATCAAGTAAGACACCCAGTATCAACCAACCTCTGGCTTCCACATGTACACATGTGCATCCATGAACACATGAACACACACATATAGCACACACATATATATGCCAAGAAAAGGAAGCACAGACACATAATACATAGCCCTCTGCCTGAGCGTTCACAGTCTGGTGGAAGACACACGAATGGGCTAGAAACATAAAGAGCAACGCCATCTAGGTTAATCCTGGCTGCTGTCACAGGTAGCCCAAAGTGCCAATGGCTTTCCACAATAGAAGTTTCACTTCTCTTGCATGTAATGGTCCAATGCACACAGGCTGGGAGTGGGGACTGTTGACCGTTTCTGCCAGATGGTTAGGGAGAGCTTCCCCAGCAGGGGCAGGAATGAACAGCTTTTAAGGAGGACCAGCTGAGCCAGCTCAAATACTGGTTTAAATTAAAGCACATACACTCAGACAGTCCCACCCAGGTTGAGCAATGAGGGTCTTTCTCAGGGTGGCAACACACAATCTTCAAAGATAGTTAAGGACATAGGTTTGGAAAGCCTCCCCTTGACTGTCTTGCCTCCCTTGCAGTCCGTAGCTAAAAGTGACACATCCATGGTAAGGAAGCACATGGAGCTCCACTTTGCATCCTCTGGCAAGTTCAATGGTGCCTGTTTAAGGACCTCTGGTCATTAACACTGCCTGAGAGGCTTTTCCCGACAGTGCTGACCTCGCCTGGGCAGGAGCAGGTGGACGGTGCACTGCAGGTCTTTCAAGGTGGCAGAAGCTGCTGACCACACCAACCAAAGGGTAAGAAGACTTGATGGTCACCTCACCCACTCCATCCAGATAGGGACCTGCGACAGTAAGTTCCACAATAATGTCATTGTCCAGGTGGCTTGCACTGCCTCTCTAGCCAGACTTCTGGGGCCTTTGAACTCCAAGCCCTCTTCCTACCTCTCAGCCTCACATTTCTTTTGTCCCTCACATAGAGTTTTGGGGACAGAAGGAAGAAGTGACTCGCTCAAGTCTCTGGGCAAATTCAAGGTAGATCTAGGAACAGAAACCAGCTCTCCTGGTCGCCAGGATCAGGTTCCTTCTGCTCTGTTGTGCCAAACCTGTTTACAAAAGAGAAAAACCAAAGGAGTTATGTTTCTTCCAACTTGGTTTTGAATCTCGGAGGCTTTCCTGGAGAGACAGAAGGCTCGTGGGAGGCTGAAGAAGGGTCTGCTTCTCCGAGGGAGACCGGAGGTGTCAGGGAAATGTGACACGAGGAAATACATTGGCACACAACTTGAATGGGGAAGAGGAAGCAATTTCCAAGTCTTTAAGCAAGTAGGGAAAAAAAAAGGCATCTCAGAAAATAAAAAAATGACCCTTTCAGAAACATTCTTTCAGAGAGTGTACAAGAAGCCCACACAGCTATTACATAAAGCAGGTAGTCTGGATATCTGATGTTCTGCATCACTGATGGGATATCAACACAGTTATGAACATTGAAAACTAGTTCTTACACTTGCCACACCCCAAAGAGAAGAAAGAAAAAGTGGGGGGCAGGAAAGATAAAATCCCATGGAAGGAATTTATTTCGCTGTTTCACAAAGGGGTCTGCACAGGTAACAGCCCTTCGAAAGGGGCGTGTCATGTTTACGTCTGTCTTGCTCCACTACAAAGGACAAGCTCACCCCCATTTTATGTCGACCTGCCAAGCGTTCCTGCCCAGGATGCTTG
The DNA here is from genome assembly GCA_004024765.1 of Zapus hudsonius. Taxonomy (NCBI): domain Eukaryota; kingdom Metazoa; phylum Chordata; class Mammalia; order Rodentia; family Dipodidae; genus Zapus; species Zapus hudsonius. The sequence continues at coordinate 4,539 of PVHP010027188.1, read as the reverse complement.
AAGTGCTGCTACCAGAGGATGCTCTGACTAGCACCTAAAACTGGAGCAGGGAGCGAAAGTCAGGCCACCGAGGGGGTGGTCGCTTCAGGAGAGGTGACAGGCAGGCAGGCCTCCCGGCTCTGAAGACAGGCAGCTTGCAGAATCCCAAGCTGTATTGCTTTGGGTCTCATTTTCTTCCTTTATATAAAATGAAGAGAAGTTTAGAACCACTTCATGAAATCATGTCCGTGGAATGCTTAGCATGGGGCCAAGCTCAAGGTTAGGTCCTATGATGATGTTGTATGGAGCCCTCTCTTCCCTGAAAGAACTCCAGGCACCAGGAAGAGCCGAGTAGAATGCAGTGTGCTAAGTGCACCATGAGGAATCTTGAAATAGAAGCAGAGCCGCAGAGAGGAGAGGGTGATTAATTATCTCTTGAAGGGAGGGAGTGTGGGCTCTGCTTCCTGAGATCGCTATGCTCAGGTGGGACTTGGAAGGATGGATGTGAGAAAGGAGGAAAACATTTTGCAGGAAGGCTCAGGGAGAAAGCAGCAGGTGGTATGGAGACCTGCTGAGAGGTCAGCAGAGCTGTGTGCCAAGCACAAAGGGTGGACCAGACTTTGCTCCCCAAGGTAAGAGACCTGACTCCACACTTTCCCCAAAAGGTCAGCATATCCCCATGCTGTCTGCTATGGAGGGCAAGTCTCGGCCTCTGCCATGGAGTTCTACTGGGGCCCCAGAACCCTGGAGCTGGCAGAAGGCACCTTGCTAGCCAGAGCTGCCCATGGCCTTATGTGTCACTCTGGCTTTGTAGCAGTCCAGAAACCAGTTCTACTATCCCAGATGAGGAGTCTCACCATGTGGCAAAAGAAACAGAAACTTCATAGCATATGAGCAGTTAGAATGTGAATGCTGGTGAGGGGAGAGCACTGGGCCAGTGGAAGAAGCAGGATGGCATCCTTAGAGCCCAGAGAGAGGAGTGTCTGGAAGAGACCCCTCAAGGAGACGGACAGCAGACCTCGATGGGGAACTAGAAGGAGAAGGAAGGGGAGGAAGAGGAGAAGTTATGGCCAGTGTTTTTTCAGTGTCACTTTCCTGCCCACCATCCAGCACCACAATGTTGTGCCATGCTCCCTGGGCCGGGTGGGTAACAGCCTATATGGCCATATGCAGCAGGTGTAGGCATGGCTCTCTGGACTCTTCTCCAATGGGCAATGTCCATGTTTGTAGGTACAGCACCTGTCATCAACTGCTGGGCAAGAACATATCTAGCCTAGGGTCAGTAATGGATTCAAGCAAAACTCACTGACCAACAAACACATAGAAGTCAATATCACTCCATAGTGATATCACAGAGTTTGCTGTTTGCAAACAGACAGCACTCTGTTATTAGGTCAACTGACAAGGAGATGGGGGCACGTTCAGTCTGTCTTCCCAGTGGACCATTAGCAATGGAGTTTAAGCAGCTGGGCAAAGGAGCGCTAAAGGGCTGACTGATTGTAACCTGATACAAGATAGGCCAGTCTGCACCTCATGGGTAAGGCCAGGTGGAACATGGGGATGGGTGGGAACTCTTGTTAGGACCTTTTCTCTTCTAGTCTAGGTCCACGGGGCCAAGTTCTCATTCGTCAGGTTTTGGAGACTTGGTTCCATTCATCTTTCAAGGTTATTGAGGTCAGGTCCTTTGGGTTTTGCACCCGCACCCAGAAAAGGAGTTTGAAAGTTGTAGAGGTTGATTATTCATGGTCTGGTTTCATAAGTGTGGTGCATCAACGAAGCTCTTGTCCCACCAACCTGTCCACAGCCAACACTGCCCAAGTTATTGTTGAGCCCAGAAGAGGTCTCTGGATTCTTCTCCAGACAAAGCCAGTTGTATCCATTGCAAGTGTAGTTCTTGGGTGCTGGGCACCCCTCCAGATGCTACTTGGAGTTGACCTTCATGTGAATGCTGCAGGTAATTTCTTCTTTTTTCTCAAAAAAATATGTGTCTGTGTGTGCATTATATGCATGCGTGTGTGCAGGTGCACATGTGCAGATGGAGTTTAGAGGCCACCTTCAGTAATGTCACCCACTTATTTTGACCCAAGGTCTCTCCTCGGCTTGGTGCTCACCGTGGAGGCTAGATTGGCTGGCCAGCAAGCTCCAGAGATCCACCTGTCTCCCCTCCTCAGCACAAGGATTATAAGGACATGCCACCATGCCTGGCATTTTGACATGGGCTCTGGGATCAAACTCAGGTCAGCCCCTTATCAACTGAACTACCGCTCCAGAACAGATGCTGTGTGTAATTTCTGATTATTAGCTCAGCATCCATATGCTATGTCAGCCAGCTAATAGAGCCTCACCTTCTGACTTCAGTTCTGGTTTTCATTAATTATCACCGTGTTTCCCAAGCTCTCAGAACTCTTTCAACAGAGTCACTGTACCGAGGCCTGCTGTGAAAACTGTCTTCCTCAGGTTTCATGTCATCTACACCTCAGAAAGCCACAAAACTGGCTGAACCCCCGGCATCCCAGATTGCCTTATCATTTACAGATAAAATGGTATTTGGCTGTTTAGCTTCGTTGAGCACTTTAACATACGTCTCCTCCTGCATACAACCTCATAAACATGAACAAGTCCATTTCAGAGCAACGCCGAGGCTCTGAGCAGTAACATGAGCTGTCTCCAGCAGGGACAGGTCCCCAACTACACCTGAGTGTCCTGTGCCACAGCCTGCTGCCTTTCCAAGGCAGACTGAGAAACCGAGACTTTCCTGTTCATCGGTGCCACTCACGCTGTTTCGTCACTGTGGATTTAAATGTTAAGCTTTTTTCTTCAAAACCCATGCTTTCATCCGGCATGGGTGCCTGCAACTGTACAGTTCGAGAACAATATGAAAATCAACATTTCATCAAGATGTACTGCTTGTTAAGTGAGATCTTTGAGTTCCTAGAATTATTCTTCCCAGGATTGAATGGAACAAAAGATACTTGAATCTTAAACAATCATTTTGGAAAAAAAAATTGACATACATGTCTGAGGATTTCTGCAAACAGCCCAAGCAGAAACACTTGGAGGACTTTCTACCCTGTGTGCATTTTAGAGTGATATTCACCCTGAGTGTGGAGCAGAGAGAAGCAGACATGGAATACCTGGCCCCTACTGGGTGATGCTGGAAGCTTCTTCCCGTTCTCAGGCGCCATGTTTCTCTGTCAGAAGGAGCACAGATTCTTCCTGAGAACTGTTCTCTCCCACCCTTGACTGTCTGTGAATATGGCCTCCAAGCTTATTCTATCTGCATTTGGGACAAAGGTAGCTGTCTACCCTGAGTGCTCTCTCGGCTTGTCTTCCTTCAGTAATTAAGCCCCACGTGCACTCACAGAAATGGAAATGGCCAAGGAAGCTTGGTGGTCAGCTGCTTAAGTCGTGCCAATCAAAAGCCTTCCTACTTTCCTCTTTCCAGGCTTTCCTCCCAAGGTAGGGTCTCACTCTAGCCCAGGCTGAACTAGAACTTACTCTATAGTCTCAGGCTGGCCTCGAGCTCACAGGGATCCTTCTACTTCTGTTTCCCAAGTGCTGGAATTAAAGGCATGTGCCACCATGTCTGGCCCTTCTGACTTTCCTTACCCAAGATTCTAACTAGTCTAGTTTCTAGCCAGTGCCACTGTGTCCACAAACACCCACTTTTCCTCTGGAATGTAGTTTCTCACTAACATCTTTTTCTATAAACATCTAGAGGAGGGAGGGAAGACCTATTCTCTGGCTCTCAGCTGGACTAGATGTGTGTGGTAGTGGAAATATTACCATCTGCCACCATGATGCACAGTTGCTATGGTGACATACAATGGTGACCCTGGTCTACAATCTTGGCAATGAAATAAATGGATCAATACAGGCCAGGCATCATGGTGTATGCCTTTAATCCCAGCACTTGGGAAGCAGAGGCAGGAGGATGCTGTGAGTTCAAGGCCAGCTTGGGACTACAGAGTTGAGTCCAAGGTCAGCCTTGGCTAGAGTGAGACCCTACTTTGAAGTCCCCTCCCCCCAAAAAGGACCAATACAGAGGTAACAAGGTGTATGGCAATAGTGAATAATGAAGAGAAGGGGAGGAGGAGGAGGCCATCAGACTCTCCACTGAGATTCCAGTCACCTCTTTCTCCTGACCCTTAGCTGTACTAATCCTGCCCTGGTGACACATGGTCTTGAGGGGTGTTAGAATGGAATTGGGACTTTTCAGTGATGCAGCTTTTATGGGTCTTCACTGGGGCTGTAACCATTTCATTAATTAGTTGATTTATTTATTTATTTTTTTTAAATATATATTTATTGTCCATAATGAGTTACATTATTTAGTGGGCAAACCATGCGTTGTTATCCCGAATTCCCCCCCTCCCCATCCCTGATCAGTTGTATATCCTCTTCCGTGGGCTGTCTGTATTAGTCCTTGTGGCAAGGGATCCTGTATATCTTAGTACTCATCCCGGTCTTCCTGGCCCAAGTGTGTTGTTACTGATGGGTGCCATGCCTCCGGACAGTCTCCCCCACCACGGCTCTCACAATCTTTCCGCCCCCTCTTCC
>PVHP010027187.1:0-24068 GCA_004024765.1 Zapus hudsonius | reverse complement strand
TGGGTGCACTAAGCGCAGCCTGTTCTGTGCTCCCCTGCAGAGCGGAGAGCTGCCGGGAATCCGCTGCGGTTTTGGAGCTGGGGAGCGACTGGGCAACCCCAAACTTGGGCCTGTATTGCAGACAGACCCCAACCTCTGTGGAGAGACACTCTTTCCCCTCTCAGAAGGTGGGGAAGACCGCCTCTGAGGACTGGCGGCACCCGCGGGAAAGCCTCTCAACTGGCGCCAGGGATCTGAACCCGCGCAAGGGGACAGAGGCTTGCGCCCTGGGTGCACTAAGCGCAGCCTGTTCTGTGCTCCCCTGCAGAACGGAGAGCTGCCGGGAACCCACGGCGGTTTTGGAGCTGGGGAGCGACTGGGCGGCCCCAAACTTGGGCCTGTATTGCAGACAGACCCCAAACCTCCGTGGCCCAGCCCACTCTGTGTTCTCCTGAAGAGCTGAGATCTGCTGGGGAAGCCTGCTGTGGGCCCCAAGCCGATGCCAAGGAGAGGCCGGGTGCCCGGGTCTCAGTCCTGCAATGTAACCTCTGCCGCCGCGGAGAGCCTGGAATCCGCCCCGGGGGATAATGGCGGGAGCCAGTGGGGGCGGGAGGGCTCGGCCCTCTGCTCCACAGGGGAGCAGAGAGCTGCTCGCGAACCCCATCTGCTGCAGCCCAGGGGTTCGGGAGGGAGGGAGATTCCGAACTCGGGTTCGGCCGGTGTCCAAAGCCTGGATACCAGTTGAGGGGGGTCAAACCTTTCGGAGAGTCCTGGCGAAGTTGTTACTCGGTCACCATATTGCTCCGCCCCCAACATTTTTGCTTTTTCAGTATGATTTTTTGGCATGCATTCTCATTCCCAATTAGAGTTCGCATTTTTTCCTATGTCACTTTGCCCCAAAAACTTTAGAGCAACAATATTTAAGTAACAGGATCAATCATATAGTCATAAAATCACTGTATATTTGTTGGGATTTAAAATACATTAAAATTATGATGTAGTCTTTGTTTCCAAGTTAAATGGTTAATTTTTTTATTACAAAACAGCAAGAATTACTGTCTTAATAATAACACTTGCTGCTAAACACTTTTAATATATTGCCTTATTTATTTCACAACTCTGTAGTGTAGGACAAATTATCCCCAATTTACAGATGTGAAATGTGACTCAGTGAGATATAATTTATTTAATGACACATAAGTTAATAAACTATAAAGTCATGGTTTAAATCTAATTAGTTTATTTTGGGAAGAATTTTTGCAATAATTTAGTACATGTACACAGAATATTTTACATGCATTCATTCCCATTGACTGTTCTAATTCTCTTTCTGAACCCTTTTTCCCAATTAGTCCTCCTTCTTCTTTCATGCCTTTTCTTAATGATCCGCCGAGTTTAATTAATGTTATTTGTAAGGCTCTCACATAGCACATGGTGGCCTAGAACTTATGTCGCCAATGTTGATTCTAAATTCCTGAACCTCCAGCCTCTTGCTCCCAAGTGCTAGATGCAGAGGTATGTGCCACCACACCAAGCCAATTAAATTTAAGTAGTCTAAGTCACCTTTCTTAATTTCCCTCATTAATTTATTCAACAAATATCTGTTGAATGCTCTTTATGTGCATAAAATGTCTACAAATTGTAGAGGAACAAAGTACAATACAATCTCTACATTAAACAGCTTAAAACTTTGTTTTTGATAGACATATAAAAAGATAAAAGTTCTTTAACAACAGAAAATACAGTCTATAAATAAGGGAAGAAAACTATGAGTTAATCAGATATGAGAGTAAATTTGAGTGGGGAATGTTTTAATACACATGCTTTTATAAAGCAAGATTTTAATTTAACATTTCCTATCACTATAAGCAGAACACTATCTTGTCTGATCACGGAGCTAAGCAGGGTCTGGACTAGTTAGTACTTGGAATGGGAGACATCAACAATTTGAAACTATAAATAAATGCTTTCTTTTCCCACAATTCATCATATTGTGTATGGATTAACACTTGTTATTGTATTTTTATCTTCTTTTGCTCTACACATTAATGAAATCTATGTGACATTTTGATGTGTGTATTAATATAATTAACATATCCATCCTCTCAAATGCTTATCATTTTTAGTAAGACCATTTAAACTTATTATCTTATAAAATTGATAGCAATCTATAAATGGGTAAATGGATAAAGAAAATTCTTCAGAGAAAGTGATATTTAAAATATTCTAGTGTTTCTTGGCAAACCAGGATAAATATGATTAACACTAATGAATTTTATGTCTCAAAGCAAAGAAAAGGGTTTGATAGTACACACTAGAAAGAAATTATATATTCAAGGGACTGATATGCTAACCACACTGAGTTCATCAATAAACAATAGGTATATGGGTAAAAACATTACATTTTACTTCATATATTGGCAAAATGTTGTGTATCAGTTAAATTCAAAATTGACATAAAGGGCTGGAAAGATTGCTCAGTGGTTAAGGCACTTGCCTCCAGTGTACCCACACAAGCCACACCTACAAGGAGGTGGCCCTGGTGCTCTCTCTCTCTCTCTCTCTTTCTCTCTCTCTCCTCTGCTTGAAAATTAATAAATAAAATATTTAAAAATGACATAAAATACAACAAAAACACAAAATAACTAAATTTATCAATATAAAATTGCCATGTGTTGTGATTTATTTTAATTTCTTTTCAATAGATTTAATTGGCTGCTCTTCATTTTCTAACATTCAAAACATTGTACTGTTGGATTTTAGAATTCTTCATACACTAAATAAATGGCTACACTTCCTATCACCCTTGTGTAATATCCTTTTTTTTTGTTTTTGAGGTAGGGTCTCACTAAAGCCCAGACTGACCTGAAGTCACTATATAGTCTCAGGTTGGCCTCGAACTCCATTGATCCTCCTACCTATGCCCTCCTGGATTAAAGGTGAAAGATGCATGCCTGGATAAAATTATTTTCCAAATAAGTCAAACTCTTCATTATCCTTAAAACATTCTAAATTTTTCCATGTGTATGATTTTGTTAATTCTTTTTACCAGTACCTCCAAAAACACCTTTCCTATCTAATCTTTCGCAGTTTCAAACTCCTGCTACTCCTCCAAGTAATGTTTTGTGTTTGTACACGTATGGGCACAAAAGCACACACACAGGAATTTAAAATTCTTTCCCCTTGTAAATATTCCTACTGTTATAGTTATTTACAGAGTGTCTTGTTTAACTATTGGGAAAATTTTACTACAATTTAATGTGTGCATAAATTTATCTTTGCATTGTTCTAGGTTCCTAGATTTGATTTCAGACAGCAGTAAGTGCTTTTATAAATGGAAATTAAGTGCACATTGATTTTGATTCACTGACTAAGTGTGCCCAACTGAGATAGGCCCCACTTTCCCCTATGTGATATGTAAATGTTCACAGGTACCTTTCTTTGGTTAACACAATAACTGAATAACACTATTTGTGATAATTTGCTATCAGGACCAATGTATACTAAATATCCTTCATTGTTTAGCACAATTTCTCACAAAGAGAAAGATATTCTAATTATATGTTCAAATACTCTTCTCCCCAAATATCAATAACATCTCCCTTGAGCAATTTTGGTTATATTCATGAATATTTAGATAGTAACTCTGCATTAAAACTTGAAATTTCACTAGAATGAATTGTCAGCATTGCTTTTTTAAAAAAAAAGGTTAAAGATAAATATGACATCACTGGTGACATAGGAATTAGCCAAGTTGTTAGGATTGCCTTCTGCATTAAATCTTACAATTAAAACTTAGTTTGTATTTCATTTTAGTTTAGTTTATTCATCTCTGTTTGTGTCAGTGTGTGTGTGTGTGCATGCAACCATGTGGAGGTCAGAGGACAAATATGAGATATCTGTGTAGCACATTCTTTGAGACAGGGTTCTTGCAAATGAAAATTAATTGCTAGACTACAAATGAGAGTGCAGCTTGTCCACAAACTTCTCATTCTCCTGGCTCCACCTTTAATGATCTTAGGTTCTTGAGATCACATCTTTTTGTTTGTTTGCTTTCATGTGGGTGTGAATGAATTGATCCAGGGAAGAAAATCTGGTAAGCATTCACTGAGCCTATGCAGTTATATTAATACAGTTGTTCTCAAACCTTAATTTATATCAGAATTTCTTAGAGAGCCTGGGCATTGAGAAATGTACTTGTAATTCTTGCACTCTGGATTCTCAGAGAGTAGGATTATGATTTGGGGGCAAGCCTGAGTTACAGAGTAATTTTAATGGCATTCTAATAAAAACAAATACTGCCCCTCCCCCAATAAAAAGGATTAGATAACTTAAAATCAATTGAATCCATGAAACTATCTGGACTAGAGGATATTTTCCTCTAATCCAACTGCCTTCAATGTGTACTGCTGTTAAAAAAAAGCATGTTTACAAATGGATTTAGCACCACTCTGTTGCGTTCACATAATATTAAGCAATGAGGGGGTATTCATGAACAAGCAAATGACAATCCTCAATGAACAAAGATCTGTTTCCAGAAAGCTAGAATTGAAACTGATAATATAACAGAAATAAAAAGGTACCAACAGACATCAGATCTCAAATTAAACTAGACATTTGTAAACAGATCTCTCTAACTTTGTATATGACCTTCACATGCTTATCATAATGATATGGAGACCTTATCACCACTATTAAAGATCAGTAGTTAAAGCTATTTCAAATACCTCAACCATATCTTCCAAGGGAAAAAATATCAAACCATTATGAGAAACACTAGATTCTAGCTAGTTGATATATAACTAGTAGATGCCCACATAATGAAGATGAATTGCCACAGTTTCTCCAGAATGTCCTTTAGAGAACTGAAATAGAACATTTTATCTTAAGCCAAGTGAGTTTTATTGGTTGCAATATGGCAATATGAAATTGCCACTACATAAATTATCTCTGCTATGGGCCAGTTACTATCAACAAGTTTTGTCTAATTCATCTGTCACTATGGAATCTAGGAATTCTTCTAGAAAAGTGTCCACTACTTTTGCCTGAAGTGCAATAGGAAGAATTGAGATGCCTTTCAGGATGTTCTCAAAACAAATCTGGCAGGGTATCAATAAAGTTTAGTCAGCTCACAAAGACTGCAACTACAAAAAATCCATTATCCCAGCTTCAATGTAAGAAATAATAATTTACCCTCAATTTTAGTAGTTTATACATTCATGTAAGAGTTCAAAAATTTTTTGCACAACTAAATCACATTCAAATGTTAAAATTGTATACACACATTAGCAAGAGGAAGGGGGAGAGAGCAAGATGGTTGACGAGTAACAGAGTCGCCAGGACTCTCCCTAAAGGTTTGATTTTCCATCTGGGATCCAAACCCCGGATCCCAGCCGGAACTAAACCCAAACCCACCCTCCCCCCAGGTTCTGCACCAGCACAGACGGGTTCCACAGCAGCTCTCTGCTCCGCAGAGGAATGCAGAGTCGCCACTCCCAAACCAAGCTCCCGCAATTGTCTTCTCCCAGCCAGTTCCCGAGCTCACAGGCTGAGCAACTTTTCCTCATGGGGCCCCTTCCCTCCAGCAGCCAATCCTCCAGCACATTTCTCTCAACAACCCCCACCCCCACATACACAGGCAGACACGATCCTAGGGCAAACAGACCTAGCTTGGTTCCAGGACCAGACCTCAGGCAGATACCTGGGAACCTCGGCAGAGGCCGGTTCAGAAGGGTACCTGCCAAAACGCGCCCCTGCCAGGTGGAAAGACACTGGGCTCTATAGTTGGGGATGCAGGGGCTGTTTTTTTTTTTTTTAACTACAGCATACCAATAGGGGACAGGGGCATATGATGAGGCTCTAAGACTAAACAATCACATACGGAGGGATCCAGATGGGTAAAGATCTAAGCCTGTCTGGGGACAGAACACCCTAACAGGAAAGACCTCTGTTTAAGATCAAACCTGGTGATCATTTCACTGGAAGCAAAGTGGGCTGAATAGCACTCCCCAGGGTGCCTGAGACACACTCCCCTACCTGGACATGGGCAGAAACCAACAAAAAAAACACAGAAATTAAAGACTGATCTCCCCAACTCAGGGCCTCTAGACCCACTATGGAACAGGAAAGTGACAAGGAAGTGGAGACAACAAAAATATAATCCCAAAGAGAGAATAATATGACTCCTGACCACAACTGCAATGCTAAATGAAGCAGTTAATGGCTGATAATGAAACTATGAAAAAAGACATGAATGAGATGAAGCTCACCAACTCAAGCATAGACTCCAGACTGAATGTAATGGAGAGAAATATGAATGAATTCAGAAACACATTAAATGAATTGAAGATGGACGAATGAGAGGAGCTAGACAATCAATTGATTAAATTTGATAGGAACTTAAGAAAACCTAAAAATGATTTTCAGGAATCCCTAGCAAAACCAAAAATAGACTGGAAATTGGATCAGACCAAAGAATTGGAGTCTATTAACAAAATTATAGCAGAAACCAAAAATGAAATGGAATTGTTAAAAACCTCCCTAGCCTCAATCAGTCCCAGAGTCAACAATCTGGAGGACAGATTCTCAGACTTTGAGGACAAAACAGAAGGAATTAATAAGGATGTTATAGGATTCAACAAATTCAAGAAATCAAGTGAGCATAATTTGAGGGATCTATGAGATACCATAAAGAGGTCCAATATTAGAATCATGGGGATGCCAGAGGGAGAAAAAGCCCAGGCTAAGGGCATAGGAAATATTTTCAACAGAATTATTCAAGAAAACTTCCCCTATCTAACAAGAGAAAGCCCACTCAACTTTCAAGGGGCCCAGAGGACTCCAAACAGACAGAACATGAAGAATAATTTGCCAAGACATATTGTAATTAAGATGCCTAACATAGAAAGCAAAGAGAAAATACTCAAAGCTGATAAAGAAAAGCAAACCATGACTTATAAAGGAAAATCCATCAGACTTACATCAGACTTCTCATTAGAAACCATGAAAGCCAGAAGGGCTTCGAATAATGCTTTTCAGGGCCTAAAGAAATATGGCTTTCAACCTAGACTATTGTACCCAGCAAAGTTATCCCTCCTGATAGAGGGAGAAGTGAAAGTGTTCCATGAAGTAAACCAGCTCTACGACTATTTGAAAACAAAGCCAAAATTTCAGAAGATCCTACAAGAGATATCCCACAAAGAAGAAACAAGAAATCTAACTCAGAAGACTACCAGAGATCAGGCACGACAATCACAGTCAGTGTGCTAATAACAGCAGCAGAGACAACAACCACCATTAACCCTTCATCATGGCAGGGCTTAAAGCAAACCTCACAGTTATATCACTGAATATAAAAGGACTTACCTCTCCAATAAAAAGACACAGACTTGAAGGGTAGATCAGAAAAATGGACCCTTACATCTGCTACCTTCTGGAAATGCACTTTACCTCTAATGAGAGCAATCTTCTTAGAGTAAAAGGATGGAAAACAGTTTATAAGGCATGTGGAAGTAAAAAGCAAACAGGTGTGACTACATTAATGTCTGACAAAATAAACTTTACACCAAAATCAATTAAAAAGGATAAGGATGGTCACTTCTTACTCATCAAAGGAATGATCCAACAGGAAGATATCACCATCATCAACATATACGCACCAAATTTGGGTGCAACACATTTCATGAAGGAAACCCTACTCAAAAATAAAATAGAAATAGACTCTAATTACATCATAGTAGGAGACTTCAATACAGCTCTATCAGCTCTAAAAAGATCAACCAAACAGAAGATCAGCAGGGACATAACGGAGCTCAATGACACCATTGGCCAGCTGGGGATAACAGATATTTACAGAACGTTCTAACCCAAAGACACAGAATATACATTCTTCTCATCAGTGCATGGGAATTTTTCTAAAATTTACCACATCTTAGGTCACAAATCTTCCCTAAAGAAATTCAGGAAGATTGATGTAGTTCCTTGCATCATATCAGATTCATTAAAGGTTCAGTTCATTAAAGGTAGAAATTAACAATGGAACAGGATCCAGCAAATACACAAAGTACTGGTGCCTGAATAATTCGCTCATAAAAAAATGATTGGGTCATCCAAGAAATAAAACAGGAAATTCAGAATTTCCTAGTAATAAATGATGATGATAACACATCTTATCAGAACTTATGGGACACAATGAAGGCAATCCTGCGGGGAAAGTTCATTGCACTAAATGCCTTCATATCAAAGACAAAGTGGTCTCAAATCAATCGCCTAACCACCCACCTAAGATCATTGGAAAAAACGGAAAAAGCTAACCCGAGGAATGCAAGACAAAAGGAAATAATTAAAATCAGAGCTGAGATTAATGATTTAGATAGAAATAAAGAAAATGATTAAAAATAGATAAATCAAAGAGTTGGTTCTTTGAAAAAGTTAACAAGATTGACAAACCCCTGGCCAATCTAATCAAATGAAGAAATGAGAAAGCCCAAATCAACAAAATCAGAAAGGACAATGGTGAGATCACAACAGATCCTAAAAACATTGGAAGAATCATCAGGTCAACTTCCAAAATACCTACTCCACAAAATTAGAGAACCTGGAAGAAATAGATAAGTTTTCAGACATCTACCAGCTTCCAAAGCTCAACCCAGAGCAGATAAAAGCATTAAATAAACCTATGACATCCACAGAGATTGAAGATGTAACCAAAAACCTTCCCAAAACGAAAATCCCAGGACCAGATAGTTTCTAAGCTGAATTCTACAAAGCCTTCATCACAGACCTGAAACCACTCTTTCTGAAGGTTTTTAGAAGTATAGAAAAAGAGGGAAGTCTTCCAAAAACCTTTTATGAAGCTACCATTGCCCTAATCCCCAAACCACGTAAGGATGCAACAAGAAAAGAGGACTACAGACCCATATCGCTGATGAACTTAGATGCAAAAACCCTGAACAAAGTCCTACCAAACCAGATACAACGCTACCTCAAAAATATTATCCACCCTGACCAAGTTGGCTTTATCCCAGAGATGTAGGGATGGTTCAACATATGCAAGTTGATAAATGTAATACATCACATTAATTGACTCAACCACAAAACCACATGGTTATCTCAATAGATGCGGAGACGGCCTTTGACAAAATTCAACACCATTTCATGTTTAAAGATCTGGAAATAATAGGCATATATGGCCTATACCTCAATTTAATAAAGACAATTTACAAAACTCCTAAAACGCAAATCGTTCTCAATGTGGAATGACTCAAGGAATTCCCACTCAATTCAGGAACAAGACATGGGTGTCCACTCTCACCAGTGCTCTTTAACATAGAGCTTGATGTTGTAGCCCAAGCAATAAGACAGGAGAAGGGTATAAAAGGGATACAAATCGGAAAGGAAGAAATTAAACTATCCCTCTTTGTAGATGACATGATCCTTTACATATGCAGAAGACAAGCAGACAGAAAAAGACATCAGAGAGACTGTCCCATTTTCTATAGCCTCAAAGAAAATCAAATACCTTGGAATATCATTAATCAAGATTATAAAGGACTTATATGAGGAAAATATTGATACACTCAAGATGGAAATAAAGGAGAATGTGAGAAGATGGCAAGATATTGTATGCTCATGTTTAGGGAGAATCGCTATAGTAAAAATGGCAATCCTGCCAAAAGCGATTTACAGATTCAAAGGCATGCCGATAAAAATCCCAAACTCTTTCTTCACAGACATAGAAAAAATAATCTCTAAATTTATTTGGAAGGTCCAAAGACCTCAGATATCTTAAAATATTCTAAGCAAAAAAACCTATTCAGGAGGTATCACCAACCCTGACTTCAAAACATACATACTAAAAAGCCATAGTAACGAAAACAGCATGGTACTGGCATAAAAACATACGGACAGTTCATTGGAACAGGATTGAAGACCCAGCTTTAATTGGAAGTAACTTCAGTTATTTGGTCTTTGACAAGGGGGCCAACAATGTACGCTGGGCCAAAGATAGCATCTTCAACAAATGGTGCTGAACTAATTGGATAAACACATGTAAAAAAAATGAAAATAGACTCACTCCTTTCAACATGCACAATAATCAACTCCAAAGAGATCAGAGACCTTCATATAAATTCGGTAACCCTGAACACCCGGGAAGAAAAAATAGAAGGAACTCTACATGAAATAGGAGTAGGTAAAAATTTCCTGAGCAAATCTCCAGCAGCTCAGGAAATAAAATAATAACTTACCCAATGGGACCTGATCTGGTTCAAAAGCTTCTATACAAACAAACCATACTCAGAGCCAATAGACCCTCTTCACATTGGGAAATGATTTTCGCCAGCTACAACTCAGATAGAGGCATAATTTCCAGAACCTACAGAGAACACAAAAAAATTAATAACAAAAACCTAAAATGCCCCCTCACAAAATAGGGCATTGATCTCCACAGAAAATTCACAGAGGAGGAAACACAAATGGCCTTGACTCATCTAAGAAAGTGCTCAGCATCCTTAAGCATCAGGGAATTGCAAATCAAAACCATAATGAGATACAATCTTACCCCTGTCAGAATGGCAATCATAAAGAAAACCAACAACAATCATTACTGGCAAGGATGTGGGGAAAAAGGTGCCCTCATTTACTGCTGGTGGGATTGCAAACTTGTTCAAGCATTATGGAAAGCAGTGTGGAGACTCCTAGACAGAATGAACATCAAACTACCAATGGATTCAGCTATCCCTCTACTAGATATCTACACGCAGGATGTCAAATCTCAATGCAGAATATTTTGTACCACTATATTTATAGCAGCTCAATTCATAATAGCCAGGAATTGGAATCAACCCAAATGCCCATCCATGGAGGAATGGACAGCGTGACTGTGATATGTTTACATGATAGAATTCTACTCAGCTGAAAGGAAAAATGACATATTGAAATTTAGGATAAAATAGTCTTACTTTGAGCAGATCTTACTAAGCGAACACTCAAAAGAACAGAGTATTGAATGCCGCATGCTCTCCCTCATATGCCGTCCTTAACTAGGATAACTCTTTTCTCTATGCAGACTAGTAGAAAGAAGTGAGAGGTTATGAATGAGGTGTAAGGGAAGGGTGGAGGGGAATGGTTTAAGCATAGGCTAAACCAAAATAGGTTCAAAAACATAAAATCTTCATGAGCATACTGTAACCTGCAGAGCAAGTAGTGGGTGTCAACTGGCAAGAGGGGCCATGAGTAGTAGGGAAGAATGTCTAAACCTGCGAATAATTGAGCAGTCTGACAACCCCAGGTCCCGGCCAACGGTTCCTTCCCTCACTGACCTGTTGTCCAAAGTGACCCATGAGGTTCCAAAAACAAGGCAGAATTCTGTCAAAGCTCTTGAATGCCCTCCCCAGGCTTGAGGAAAAACCCTGTTGCTGAAGAAACCACAGAATGCCATCATTCAGCATCATGAGACCCTTTGAGGACTGGAATGGTAACCAGCCCCAATATGACAGTGCAGTGCTGGAAGGCACTACACAAGCGGCCAGAGGAAGCAGATAATGACAGCTGGAGTAAACACACTGCATGAAACACAGTCTGCAGCCATGAGTAGGCTGACCACACCTCCTACTGGGAGAGAGCAGCAAACCAAGAAAGGAGCACTTGTGCAATGGAGGAGCCTGGGCCTGGGGGAGACAATCAACAGCTAATAAATTTGGCCAAATATTCCACTTAATGAGGGGAAGCCCGTGACTGGAACTGGGGATTCTGGGTGATATACACTGGATCCCGTACTCTTGGGCTCCCAAGGAAAGATGCACTATGCGAGCGACTGACGGGGAGGCTTCTAAAAGTAGAATCTAGGTAATCCAGAATGGTGTATATTTGTTAACCTATACTGATCTCACTGTCTGATGGAGATTGTGTTTGTATTTTTCAGGATGCAGTGAGAGAGCTGTGGCCCGTATAACCCTACCAACCGACCGCAGGCAGAAAGCTGAGATCCTGGCAAGAGATGAGCCACCACAGTCATATCGTGGAGGATCCATATGGAACCCTGCAAGAATGACGGGATGAACAAGGGACCCACAGCAACAGCCATTCAATCAACACAGGATAAGCCAGCGAGATGGAATCCAATGATTCTCGACACAAAAACCCCTAAGCTCACAACATTAAAGCAGCCTTAATACTCACCCACCACGACTCATGGAACTGAGCGGAAGAGGAGGTGGAATGATTGTGAGAGCCGTGGTGGGGGAGATTATCAGAGGCATGGCATCCCTCAGTAACAACACACTTGGGTCAGGAGAACCCGGCTTTATACTAGGCTATCCATGGTCCCCTACCACAAAGGCTGATCCAGATGGAATACGGAGGAGGATATCCAGCTGACTAAGGATGGGGGGCAATGAGGAATTGGGGATAACAACTCATTGTTGGCACACTAAACAATGTAACTCATTATGGACCAAAAAAAAAAGAGCTTAGTAAGTGCTCAATGAAAGCACTAAGCTTGTGCTGAGGCAACAGATAAGAGCATCAAGTATACTTTATGTACAAGAGACCTTCTGTACTCTTCCATTTGGAACAGTTCTTTTTTTATTTTATTTATTTTTTGGAACAGTTCTTTTATTCAATAAATGAATGGGTAAATGACAGAAAAAATAGGAAGCAGGAAGACATTTCTTTTTCTAAAGCATCAAGAACCAAATATAGGAAGCCCCTTTCATTTCCATCTAGTTTATAAGCAGATTTCATTTAGCCTTGACTCTAACATATAAATACAGGTAACTTTCTATCTTTATCCTACAATTTCTATAATTTACGAAATAACCAGGTTTCAAAAAATGTATTTAATTAATTAATTAATTACTTGTGTGTGAGAGAGAGATAGAGACACACACAGAGAGAATGGATGCAACAAGGCCTCCTGCCACTGCATACAAACTCCAGGCACATGCACCACTTTGTGCATCTGGCTTTATGTGGGTACTATGGAATTGAACTTGCATCCTTCAGCTTTGAAGGCAAATACCTTAACCCCTAAGCCATCTCTTCAGCCAAAACTTATTTAATTTTTTTGGATTCTTTACCTATTCCAGTGACACTTTTATGAATATTATAACATAAAACAAATATGATAAATATGGTATACATAAAATATGATAAAATAAAATGAAGCAAACAATCTTGTCAGATTATTCTAATTATTTATATACTCTAAAAGCACTCCAGAAATGTGAATTCAAAAATATTTATGTTCAGAACCTGGGACCTCAGGTGAGGGATGAAGCATGGGCCAAAATCTATCTGTATCTGCCTACAGAGATAGTCCCTGATGTAGATCTGTATTCCCTTTTAAGAATGTGTGCTTTCTTTACTTCACCTAAGAGAGCATGCATTTAGTTCTTCAGGAAATACTTCCAAGGGACCTAACTGTACCCAGAGTAGAAAACATATATCTATTTTACTGCGCAGAAGGAGTATCATCTAATTTATATAGTGGTACCTTTTCTACTTGCAATACATTGCAGATAGAAGCCTTTTTTTCCATGAAAGATCAATGAAGACAAACAGCAATGATACTCTAAGCAACCCAGGGCAAAGGTCCAGAGATACTTAAGATTTCAACAATAAAGCAGACTTAAAACTCACCCGCCATGACTCAGGGAAGTGAGTGGAAGAGGGTCAGAAAGATTTTAAGAGCCATGGTAGGAGAGGATATCCAGAGACATTGACCCCCATTAACAATGCACAAATGGGAAAGAGAAAAAGAAAAACTAGCTACCTAGGGTGCAGCTCATAACCCTCTACCCCATGGACAGATCCAGTATGCACACTGAGGGAGGACTCCGGTGGTTAGGGGACAGAAAGGAGGGAAAGGGGGACACCTTCACAAGATTTGCTCATTCAATGTATATACTTATAATAAATATATTGATTTTAAAATATCCATTGGGAAAAAACTTTTTCCAATATTGAGCCCACAATACTATAACAATCATCAAATATACACTTAGTAAATATATGCAAGTTTCTTTTACTCTGTATGTGCTTTATCTGCACAGATCATATGAATTGTGACTAAGGATTGTGGTTTTTATGTGTTATAGTACAACCCACAACATTTAGAATTCTTCATAATTCTTATTTGATAAATAACTGTTGATTTAAAATTCCAAATGTAAATGCATGCTATAAGCCTGGATTGAAATATCAATGTGTCAACTATCACACTTGGAATAACTACAAACCTGTCAAAAGATTTATTCCAAGTTTTTTGAAGTTTATTTAAATGTTTTTATATTTCTGTTAAAAAGTTAGAATTATTTCTAAAATGAGCAAGATTACAATACTCTCTATTGGACATGTATCTGTTTAAAATGTCCCACAACTCAATATGGAATATTTTATATAATTCATTCAGTTATGTATGGTAGTTGGTAGAGTGTGGACAATCATATTTGAATAATAAATATTAACAAAATTATAACAAAATATACAAATTTTAAATTGCCATATTTCTATTAAAAGAAAAAAAACAGATATTACTATTGGTTTCTATTCCAACATGTAAGACTTAAAGTCACCACCTTGTCATAATAAGAAGTAATCGCTAAACTGAAGAAACAATAACTTCTTACATCTGAGAACAAACTACAGTCCCAAAAATTAAGGAACTCAACAGAAAATACAGAAAATCACAATTTAGTGGAACAGAGACATAGGAAGAAACTTCCATGAGAATCAATGACTCACGGGAAATACTTGAATTATAATTGATCAAATTGCTAGAGGCTCAATGTGAACACATCTGAGAGCTAAAAACACTAGAGGTAACAAGTCATAGTGTGGCTGCTACATCTTTATACCTTTTACATCCAAGAAATGGAACTGGTTATCAAGGTCAACATTGGAATACTCTGTGTTTATGGCAGGAGAAGGGAAAAAGAACCCCTTTGAAAAATACTATATATTTCTGCTCTATTTAACAAGGGCTGCTTTCAAGTCACATATTAAGTCACATCTAACCCACTAGAATTTTACCAGAGAATAACTAACTGCTGTTAAGGGAAATACTAAACTCTAGCTCATGCTAGTCATTTTTCACCAACTAAAGAAGATGCTCACAAGCATTTCAGATATGTTTCGTATTTTCGTAATTGTTGATGAATTCAGGCCACATAAAAGCCATCATTCTTGATGTGTCACAAGTAAACGATCTAATTTTCAATGTAAAGATGTTAATGTTTTTCCAAAAAGAAATAAAGCATACCTTTAGTCTTCAGTCTTTATAGTCTGGTACACATTAGCATACACTCCCCTCACAAAATTATGTAAAAATCATGTTGTTTTTTAATATATAAACAAGGTATAATAAATTTTATTCTCATTCTCATTTGAGACTTGTAATAATTCATCTTTGCCTTAAAAATCTGCAATTTGGAAGTTTGTTGTTATCAAAAAATGACATCAAAATAGTAGTGTGACAAACTCAAAAGACAAAGGAGTTTAGTGGTGTGGGGAAAAGAAGGTAATAGGAGGTTATTATAATCAAAATATATTAATATGTATATAAAATTGTTAATATAATAAATTAAACATGGAAAACAACAAAAACTAAAATATCACCCCCCCAAAAAAAGTAACAATTCTTCATATACCTCATTTACAATTGTAACATTCATTTCCAGATTCTTAGTGTTACTGAATGGTTATTTCATACTGACAACAAAATTATATTTGAATACTAAAAATGTCCCCTTGAAGCAGGCCTTGTATATAGTACTGAAAAGGATTTAATATTGAAGAAACTGGTCTTTGAAGCCAGCCAATAAAAGTAAGCATCTCTTCCAATGACTCTATTTAATTTTCTTCATTCTTAGGAGCCCAAGATTACTGGATCCTGTGCATATTGCACTGATTCCCCAGTTCCAATCACGGGCTTCCCCTCACTAAGTGGAATATTTGGCCGAATTTAAAAGCTGTTGATTGTCTCCTCCAGGCCCGGGCTCCTACATTGCACTAGTGCTCCTTTCTTGGTTCACTGTTCTCTCACAGTAGGAGGTGTGGTCAGCTTACTCATGGCCACAGACTGTGTTTCATGCCAGTGGTCTCTGTTTACTCCAGCTGTCATTGATCAGTTTCCCCTGGCAGATTGTGCAGTGCCTCCCAGCACTGCACTAACTACCATCTGGGGGATGGATACCATTCCGGACCTTGAAGGGTCTCTCGATGCTGATCGATGACATTCTGTGGTTTCTTCAGCAACAGGGTTTTGCCTCAGGCCTGGGGAGGTCACTCAAGAGCTTGACAGAATTCTGTCTTATTTTTGGAACCTCATGGGTTACTTTGGTCAACAGCTCAGTGAGGGAAGGAACCGTGGTTGGAGCCAAGGGTTTTCACACTGATCTAATTATTCACAGGCTTAGATATCTCCCCTACTACTCATGGGCCCTCTTGCCAGTCAATGCCCACTACTTGCTCAATAGGTTACAGTATGCTCATGAGGATTTTATGGTTTTGAATCTAATTTGGTTTAGCCTCATGCATAAGCCATTCCCCTCCCCCCATCCCCTACCACTCTTTCATAAGCTCTCACTTCTTTCTAATAGTCTGTGTAGAGTTTATGGTTATCCTGGTTAAGGGCACCATATGAGGGAAAATATGCGGCTTTCAATTCTCTGTTCTTTTGAGTGTTAGCTTAGTATGATCTGCTCAAAGTCAGTTCATTTTTTTCCTAGATTTCGATATGTCATTTTTCCTTTCAGCTGAGTAAAATTCCATCATGTAGATATACCATAGTTTCACTGTCCATTCCTCCTTGGATAGGCATTTGGGTTGATTCCAATTCTTGGCTATTATGAATTGAGCTGCTAAAAATATAGTTCTACAAAAGTTTCTGCATTGAGATGTGACATCTTGTGGATAGATGCCTAGTAGAGGGATAGCTGGGTCCCTTGATAGTTCTATGTCCATTCTGTTCAAGAAACTCCACACTGCTTTCCATAGTGGTTGAAAAATTTTGCAAACCCACCAGCAGTGAATGAGGGTTCATTTTTCCACGCATCCTCGCCAGCAACGATTGTTGTTGGTTTTCTTTATGATTGCAATTCTGACCATTGTAAGGTGGTGTCTCATTGTGGTTTTGACTTGCATTTCTCTGATGCTTAAGAATGCTGAGCACTTTCTCAGGTGAGAAAAAGCTATTTGTGTTTCCTCCTCTGTGAATTCTCTGTAGATATCAGGGCCCTATTTTGTGAGGGGGTAACATGGGGTTTTGTTATTAATTTTTTATTTATTATTTTTTACAATGAGTTGATATCCCCAATTGCCCAATTCCCCCCCTCCCCATCACCAATCACCTTGATATCTTCCTCCATGGGCCGTCTGGATAAGTCCTTGTGTCAGGGGTCTGTGGATAGCCTAGTATTCAGCCCAGTTCTCCTGGCCCAAGTGTGTTGTTACTGAGGGGTTCCATGGCTCTGGATAATCTCCCCCACCATGGCTCTCACAATCTGTCCACCCCCTCTTCTGCTCAGTTCCCTGAATCATGGTGGGTGGGTATTAAATCTGCTTTAATGTGAGCTTAGGGGTCTTTGTATCGAAAATCATTGGTTTCTGTCTCACTGGCTTATCCTGTGTTGATTGAATGGCTGTGGCTATGGGTCCTTTGTTCATCCCGTCATTCTCTGTAGGGTTCCATATGGATCCTCCACGGTATGACTGTGGTGGCTCATCTCTTGCGAGAATCTCAGCTATCAGCCTAGGGTGGGTTGTTAGGGTTAGATGGGTCACAACTCTCTGGCTGCATCGTAAAAAATACAAACATAATCTCCATCGTAGAGTGAGATGAGTATAGGTTACCAAATATACACAATTCTGGATTACCTAGATTCTATTTTTAGTAGCCTCCCTGTCAATCGGTCCCATAGCACATCTTTTCTTGGGAGCCCAAGAGTACAGGATCTGGTGCATATCGCACTGATTCCCCAGTTCCAGTCATGGGCTTCCCCACACTAAGTGGAAAATTTGGCCAAATTTAGAAGTTTTTGATTGTCCCTCCTCAGGCCCAGGCTTGTCCATTGTACTAGTGCTCCTTTCTTGGTTCGCTGTTCTCTCCCAGTAGGAGGTGTGGTCAGCCTACTCATGGCCGTAGTCTGTGTTTCATGCCAGTGGTCTCTGTTTACTCCAGTGTCATTGATCAGCTTCTCCTGGCAGCATGTGCAATGCCTTCCAGCACTGCACTAACTACCATCTGGGGGCTGGACACCATTCCAAACCTTGAAGGGTCTCTCGATGCTGATCGATGACATTCTGTGATTTCTTCAGCAACAGGGTTTTTTTATTATTTTGAGTTCTTTGTAGGTTCTGGAAATCAGGCTTCTGTCTGAGTTGTAGCTTGCAAAAATCATCTCCCAGTTTGAAGGGGGTCTATTGACTGTGAGAAGGGTGTTTTTGTCTGTACAGAAGATTTTGAGCCTGATCAGGTCCCACTGGTTAAATGACTGTTGTACATCCTGAGCTACTGTAGATTTGCTCAGGAAGTTGTTCCCTACTGCTATCTCATTTAGGGCTCCTCTGACTTTTTCTTCCAGGGTGTATAGGGTTGTATGGTTAATATTGAGATCTCTGATCCCTTTGGAGTTGATCTTTGTGTATGGTGAAAGGAGTGGGTCTATTTTCATTTTTTACATGTGTTTATCCAATTTGTTCAGCACCATTTGTTGAAGATGCTATCTTTGGCCCAGCATACATTGTTGGCACCCTTGTTTTAGACTAAGAAGCTAAAGTATCATGCATTAAAGACTGGGTCTTCAATCCTATTCCACTGGTGAGACTCTGTTTTTCTGCAAATACCATGCTGTCTTAGTTCCTATGGCTTTGTAGTATATTTTAAAGTCAGGAATAGTGATACCTCCTGTATATATATATATATATATATATATATATATATATATATATATATATATATATATATATATATATTTTGCTCAGAATAGTTTTAGGTATTTGAGGTCTCCTACCCTTCGGAATAAATTTTGAGATTATATTTTCAATGTCTGTGAAGAAGGAAGTTGGGATTTTTATTGGCAATGTGTTGAATCTATAGATTGCTTTTGGAAGGATTGCCATTTTTACTATATTGATTTCCCCCAACCATGAGCATGGAAAGTCTTTCCATCTCTTCACATCCTCCTCTATTTCCCTCTTGAGTGTTTCAATATTTTCCTTATATAAGACTTTCACTACCTTGGTTAGTGATATTCTCAGGTATTTGATTTTATTTGAGGATATAGAGAACGAGAAAGTTTCTCTGATGTCTTTTTTTCTGAAAGTTTCTCTCCTGTATATAGAAAGGCTACTGATTTCTGTATGTTAATTTTGTATCCTGCCACTCTGCTGAAAGCATTGATCACCTTCAGGAGTTTACTGATACTGTTCTTTGGGTCTGATATAGATAAGATCATGTAATATGAAAAGAGGGATAGTTTGACTTCTTCCTTTCCAATTTGTATCCCTTTTATGCAATTCTCCTGTATTAATGCTTGGGCTAGAACTTCAAGCACTATGTTAAATAAGATTGGTGAGAGTCGGCATCCCTGTCTTGTTCCTGAGTTAAGTGGGAACTCCTTGAGTAGTTCCCCATTGAGGATAATTTGTGCTTTAGGAGATCTGCATATTGACATTAACATCTTGAGGTATAGGCAGTCTATGCCTATTCTTTCCAGGGTTTTGAATATGAAGTGGTGTTGAATTTTATCAAAAGCCTTCTAAGCATCAATTTAGATGACCATGTGGTTTTTGCTGTTGAGTTAGTTAATGTGGTGAATTTTATTTTATTTTACATTATTTATTTTTTTCTTTTATTGTCCATAATGAGTTACATTGTTTAGTGGGCCAACCATGAGTTGTTATCCCCAATTCCCCCTAGCCCCCCTTCCCCATCCCTAGTCAGCTGGATATCCTCCTCCGTGGGCCGTCTGTATCAATCTTTGTGGTAGGGGACAATGGATAGCCCAGTCTTCAGGCGGGTTCTCATGACCCAAGTGTGTTGTTACTGAAGGTTGCCAAGTCTCTGATATTCTCCCCCACCACGGCTCTCACAATCTTTCCGCCCCCTCTTCCGCTCAGTTCCCTGAGTCGTGGTGGGTGAGTATTGAGGCTGCTTTAGTGTTGTGAGCTTAGGGGTTTTTGTGTCGAGTCGTTGGTTTCTGTCTCACTGGCTTATCCTTTGTTGATTGAATGGCTATGGATGTGGGTCCCTTGTTCATCTAATCATTCCCTGTGGGGTTCCATATGGATCCACCCCCGTATGACTGTGGTGGCTCATCTCATGCCAGGATCTCAGCTTTCTGCCTGCGGTCTGTTGGTAGGGTTATATGGGCCACAGCTCCCACGCTGTATCCTGAAAAACACAAACACAATCTCCATCGGAGAATGAGGTCAGTATTGGTTAACAAATATACAACAATCTGGATTACCTAGCTTCTATTTTTAAAAGCCTCGCCGGCAGTCACTCCCATAGTGCATCTTTTCTTGGGAGCCCAAGAGTACGGGATCTGGTGCATATTGCCCTGAATCCCTGGTTCCAATCAAAGGTTCCCCCACATTGAGTGGAATATTTGGCCGAATTTAATAGCTGTTGATTGTCTCCCCCAGGCCCAGGCTCCTCCATTGCACAATTGCTCCTTTGTTGGTTTCCTTTTCTCTCCCAGTAGGAGGTATGGTCAGCCTACTCATAGCTGCAGACTGTGTTTCATGCCAGTGGTCTGTTTACTCCAGCTGTCGTTGTTCAGCTTCCCCTGGCAGCTTGTTTAGTGTCTTCCAGCACTGCACTAACTGCCATTTGGGGGCTGGCTACCATTCCAGACCTCGAAGAGTCTCTCGATGCTGAACGATGGTATTCTGTGGTTTCTTCAGCAACAGGGTTTTGCCTCAGGCCTGGGGAGGGCGTTCAGATCCTTGAGAGAATTCTGTCTTGTTTTTGTAACCTCATGGGTCACTTTGGTCAACAGCTCACTGATGGAAGGAACCAGTGGCCGGGACCTGGGGCTGTCAGACTGCTCAGTTATTCACAGACTTAGACATTCTCCCCTACTACTCATGGCCCTTCTTACCAGTTGACGTCCACTACTTACTCTTTAGGTTACAATATGCTCGTGAAATTATATGTTTTTGAACCTAATTTGGTTTGGCCTCATGATTGAGCCATTCCCCTCCCCCCTTCCCTTACCCCACATTCATAACCTCTCAGTTCTTTCTACTAGTCTGCATAAAGAAAATGGTTATCCTGGTTAAGGACCACATATGAGGGAGAGCAGGCGGCGTTCAATTCTCTGTTATTTTGAGTGTTTGCTTAGTAAGATCTGCTCAAAGTCAGACCATTTTTTCCTAAATTTTGATGTGTCATTTTTCCTTTCAGCTGAGTATAATTCCATCATGTAAATATACCACAGTTTCAGTGTCCATTCCTCCATGGATGGGCATTTGGGTTGATTCCAATTCTTGGATATTATGAATTGAGCTGCTATAAATATAGTTGTACAAAATTTTCTGCATCGAGATGTGGCATCTTGAGGGTAGATTCCTAGTAGAGGGATAGCTGGGTCCATTGGTAGTTCTATGTCCATTCTGTCTAGGAGTCTCCACACTGCTTTCCATAATGGTTGAACAAGTTTGCAATCCCACAAGCAGTGAATGAGGGTTCCTTTTTCCCCGCATCCTCGCCAGCAATGATTGTTGTTGGTTTTCTTTATGATTGCCATTCTGACAGGGGTAAGATGGTATCTCATTGTGGTTTTGATTTGCATTTTCCTGATGCTCAAGGATGCTGAGAACTTTCTTAAATGAGTCAAGGCCATTTGTGTTTCCTCCTCTGTGAATTCTCTGTTGAGATCAGTACCCCATTTTGCGAGGGGCCATTTTGGGTTTTTATTATTAATTTTTTTTAGTTCTCCATAGGTTTTGGTAATTAGGCTTCTGTCTGAGTTGTAGCTGGTGAAAATCATTTCCCAGTTTGAAGGGGGTCTATTGACTCTGAGTATGTTTTGTCTGTACAGAAGCTTCTGAGATTGATCAGGTCACATTGGTTAAGTGTTTTTTTATTTCCTGGGCTGTTGGAGATTTGCTCAGGATATTTTTTCCAACTCCTATTTCATGTAGAGTTCCTCCTATTTTTCTTCCAGGGTGTTCATGGTTACCGGATTTATATTAAGGTCTCTGATCCCTTTGGAGTTGGTTTTTGTGCACAGTGAAAGGAGTGGGTCTATTTTCATTTTTTTACACATGTTTATCCAATTCCTCTAGCACCATTTGTTGAAGATATTATCTTTGGCCCAGCATATATTGTTGGCCCCTTGTCAAAGATCAAATAACTGAAGTTACTTCAATTTAAAGCTGGGACTTTAATTTTGTTTCATTGATCTGTCTTTCTGTTTTTATGCCAGTACCATATTGTTTTTGTTACTATGGGTTTGTATTATGTTTTGAAGTCAGGCATAGTGATACCTACTGAGTAGGATTTTTTACTTAGAATAGTTTTGGCTATCCGAGGTCTTTTGCCCCTCTAAATAAATGTAGAGATTATTTTTTCTATGTCTGTGAAGAAAGAGGTTTGGATATTTATCGGCATAGCATTGAATCTTTAAATCGCTTTTGGCAGGATTGCCATTTTTACTGTATTGATTCTCCCTATCCATGAGCATGCAATATCTTTCCATCTCCTCACGTCCTCCTCTATTTCCTTCTTGAGTATTTCTATATTTTCCTTATATAAGTACTTTACAACCTTCGTTACTGATATTCCATGGTATTTGATTTTTTTTGAGGCTATAGAAAATAGGAGACTCTCTCAGATGTATTTTTCTGTCTGTTTGTCTTCTGCATATGGAAAGGCTACTGATTTTTGTGTGTATGCTGCCACGTTGCTGAAGGCAATATTTACCTTCAAGAGGTTACTCATACTATTTTTTGGGTCTGATATATAAAGGATCATGTCATCTGAGAAGAGGGATAGTTTAATTTCTTCCTTTCGGATTTGTATCCCTTTTATGCCCTTCTCCTGTCTTATAACTTGGGCTAGAACTTCAAGCACTATGTTAAAAAGCAGTGGTGAGAATGGGCAGCCTTATCCTGTTCCTTAATTGAGTGAGAACTCCTTGAGTCGTTCCCCATTGATAATGATCTGTTCATTAGCAGTTTTATAAATTGTCTTTATTAAGTAGAGGAATAGGCCACCTATGCCTATTCTTTCAAGAGCTTTGAACATGAAGAGGTGTTGAATATTGTCAAAAGCCTTCTGTGCATCTATTGAGATAATCATGTGATTTTTGTGCTT
Organism: Zapus hudsonius; assembly: GCA_004024765.1. Lineage (NCBI taxonomy): Eukaryota > Metazoa > Chordata > Mammalia > Rodentia > Dipodidae > Zapus > Zapus hudsonius. The sequence goes on along the minus strand of PVHP010027187.1, from coordinate 763 downwards.
GAGCCAATTAATGTGATGTATCACATTTATTGACTTGCGTATGTTGAACCATCCCTGAATCTCTGGGATAAAGCCAACTTGGTCAGGGTGGATAATATTTTTGATGTAGCATTGTATCCGTTTTGGTAGGACTTTGTTCAGGATTTTTTGCTTCTAAGTTCATCAGAGATATGGGTCTATAGTTGTCTTTTCTTGTTGCATCTTGGCCTGGTTTGGGGATTAGGGCAATGGTAGCTTCATATAAGGTGTTTTGTAGCCTTCCCTCTTTTTCTTTGCTTCTAACAAGCTTCAGAAAGAGTGGTTTTAGCTCTGTGATGAAGGCTTGGTAAAATTCAGCTGAGAAACCATCTGGTCCTGGGCTTTTCCTTTTGGGAAGGTTTTTGATTACATCTTCAATCTTGTCGAATGTGATAGGTTTATTTAGTGCTTTTATCTGCTCTGGGTTAAGCTTTGGCAGTTGGTAGGTGTCCAAATACTTTTCCATTTCTTCCACGTTCTATAATTTTGTGGAGTAGAGGTTTTGTAAGTATGACCTGATGATTCTTCCAATGTCTTCATGATCTGTTGTGATCTCACCATTGTCCTTAGTGATTTTGTTGATTTGGGCTTTCTCATTTCTTCGTTTGATTAGATTGGCCAGGGGTTTATCGATTTTATTAACTTTTTCAAAGAACCAACTCTTTGATTTATCTGTTTTTTAATTATTTTCTGTATTTCCAATTCATTAATCTCAGCTCTGATTTTAATTATTTCCTTTCGTCTT
>PVHP010027186.1:0-18720 GCA_004024765.1 Zapus hudsonius | reverse complement strand
CCCATCCCAGGCATGCCTGTCGGTTATGTGCAGCCCACAGCTCCCACAGTGGACAGCAACAGCTCAGCACCCAGGCCCCTGTCCACCACACTGAGCCAGATTCCTGGTTCAACCGGCCGCTTAACTCCTCCAGCCTCTCCTACCGCCCCTCCAGAACCTGGGCCAGAAGCTGGTGAGTGCCTCCTCTGCCCGTGGCTGAGACTGACCCATGGGGAGCCTCTTGCAAAGAGAAAGAAAGAGGTGCCCAAACCCCACCCCTGCTCAGAAAGAACTGCTTGATTTAATGTGATCTGCTAACCCCATCCTGAATTACAGAATCATGTCTCTTTTTAAAAATGTATTTATTTGTAAGGAGAGAGAGAGAGAGAGAGAGAGAGAGAAAGAAAGAAAGAGAGAGAGAGAGAGAGAGAGAACATCAGGGCCTACAGTCACTGCAAAGGAACTCCAGACACATGTGCCACCCTGTGCATCTGGCTTTACGTGGGTACTGGGGAATCAAACTGGGGTCTTTAGGCTTTGCAGACAAGCGCCTTAACCATGGAGCCATGTCTCCAACCCAGACCACAGGGTAATTCTATGGTATTCTGAGAAGTCCCTCAACCATATCTGACTCTTTATCCCTTGTGGCCAAGCCAGAAGAAGCCTCAATGAATTCCTGCTGCCTGGGAGGCAGGAAGGATGGATGAATGAAAGACATCCATGGAAAGGAAGATGGAGGGACAGGTGGATGAAGAATCAAAGGGCTGGGCGGGTTCCTTGACCCTAACTCTGCATTTTTTTCTATCCCAGGGTCCCCCCAGCTGCGCTTGGTGTCGGGGCCCAGCAGGTGCTCGGGTCGGCTGGAGGTGTGGCATAACCAGCGCTGGGGCACAGTGTGTGACGACAGCTGGGACATGAGGGACTCGGCCGTGGTCTGCCGGGAGCTGAGCTGTGGGGGACCCCAGCAGCTAGACCCAGTGGTGGGCCGCTACGGTTGGGGCGCAGGCCCCATCTGGCTGGACGATGTGAGCTGTGTGGGGACCGAGACTTCGCTGTCTGACTGTCCTGCTGCACCCTGGGGGAAACACAACTGCGCTCACAATGAGGATGTCGGGGTCACCTGCACCGGTGAGGACACCCTAGCCACTGTGCTGACTGCAAACTCACACTGCCATTAGCTTGACTGAGCTCGAAGCCCAGCCCCGTGGTGGGGGTTTTGCACACGTGACCTCATTCGGACTGCATAATAAGTCCAAATTTGTGGATTACACTCATTTTTATTAATGAGGCAGCTGGGCACGCACAGAGAGGTTAAGTAATTTCCCTCTGATTCCACAGCAACCAAATGGCAGAGCCGAGATTCCCACCCAGAGAAGCAGCCTCCTTCCAGAAATCAAAGACATCTCTCATAAGAATGGAAATCTTAGCCTCCCTAAATCGGAAGTGGGCAGAGAGGGACTGAAGGCCAGTTCGAATCAGCTCAGGCAGGGCATCTGTTTGTGTTCACATTCACCCACATTAGCACAGGCTAGTCTACAGTCAGGCCCTGAGTACTGGGTGCTGGGTGCTCCAAATGGGACTCACATGGTCCTGGTCTTTAAGAGGCTCATGAGAGAAAGAGATGCCCAAATTGTGACAAACTCATGTGACAAGATAAATCTTGGGAGGTCCCCAAGACCCACCCTCAGGTTCACCCCCATACCAGAAGAGCTCAGAAATGAGGGAGTTTGTCATACACAGGGATGAGTCACCAGGTTACATTCAGTCAACAGAAAAGGAACATGGGGTGGGGTTCAGTAGAGGCAGATAGACGCCCCTCTCCCAGTGGAACAATGTACTTAATTCTCCCCACGACAAGGTGTGCCAGCCTCATGAGGTATCGTCAGACATGTTCCCCTGAGCTTTCGCGTACAGAGGTGGGATTTTTGGTTTTTCGAGGTAGGGTCTCACTCTAGCCCAGGCTGACCTGGAATTCACTGTGTAGGGTGGCCTTGAACTCATGGTGATCCTCCTACCTCTGCCTCCTGAGTGCTGGGACTAAAGACATGAGCCACCACAACTGGCAGGTTTTTGAATTTTATTTAATTAATTTATTTATTTTTGGTTTTTCGAGGTAGGGTCCAGGCTGACCTGGAATTCACTCTGTAGTCTCAGGGTAGCCTTGAACTCATGGTGATCCCCCTGCATCTGCCTCCCGAGTGCTGGGATTAAAGGTGTGCACCACCATGCCCGGCTTGAATTTTATTTTGTTTTATTTTAGAGAGGATTGGTCATATCAATGTGGCTGACCGCTCAGGTGGCTATTAATCACACTGTTAGTGGAGACTGATGTGGCCCAGGTCCCCCAAATGCACAAACAATACCCGAAGGGTTTAGAGGTTATCTTCCAGGAATCACGGCAAACACCAAAGCTTGCTTTGGACATGGCTAATCCTCTCCTAACTGCTGTGCTAATCAGACGCATGGCGCATGCGCAGTGGTGACTCAAAGGGTGGTGTCAGGAGCTCTGCCTCTCCCCCTCTCTGGAGGGCCACAGAAGGATTTAAAACAGGGAGGAATGGCATGTCAAACCTGGTATTGCTCTTGTGGTGGGTAAGATTGAAAGAAAAGCCAGGCATGGGGGTGGGGGGATTATGTCTTTAACCAGCACCTGAGAGGCTGAGGCAGGAGGATTCCTATGAGTTTGAAACTGGCCTGAGACGCATAGTGAGACACTGTCTTAAAGAACAAACAAAAACCAAAAATGAGGGGCTGGAGAGATGACTCAGCGGTTAAGGCACTTGCCTCCAATTCCCCAGTACCCACATATGCCAGACCCACAAGGTGATGGCCCTGGTGCTCTCTCCTCTCTCTCTCTCTCTCTCTCTCTCTCTCTCTCTCTCTTTCTCTCTCTTTCCCATCTCTGCTTGAAAATAAATAAAATATTAAAAAATAAACAAAAAATGAAACCCTGGCAAAGACCTGTAATTCCAGCTACTCTGGAAGCTGAAAATAAAGATCACACTTAATATATATATATATATATATATATATTTATTTGAGAGAGAGAGACGGAAAGGGAGAGAGAGGAATAAGGGCATACCAGAGCACCTCTTATCACTGCAAACAAACTCTGGGCGCATGTGTCACTTTGTACATCAGGCTTTCTGTGGGTGCTGGGAAATCAAACCCCAAATCGGCAGGCTTAGCAAACAAGGACTTTTTCTCCAGACCATAAGGGATTTTTTTTGTTTGTTTGTTTTATTTTGCTTTTTCAGGCAAGGTCACATTCTAGCCCAAGCTGATCTGGAGCTTGCCCTGTAGCCCCAGGCTGGCCTCACACTCATAGCAATCCATCCCCTTACCTTGGCCTCCCTGGTGCTGGGACCACCATGCCAAGCTATGGAGTCACAAGTTTAAGGTGGAGAACTTGTCTCAAAATGAAAAGATAAAAAGGGTAGATAGCTGGATGTGGGGGCGCACACCTTTAATCCCAGCACTAGGGGGCGTGGTGGAGCTCTCCTTTAACCCAGGCACTAGGGGGCGTGGTGGAGCTCTCCTTTAATCCTGGCACTAGGGGGCGAGGTGGAGCACCCCTTTAATCCCAGCACTAGGGGGTGTGGTAGAGCTCTTCTTTAATCTCAGCACTAGGGGGCGTGGTGGAGCTCTCCTTTAATCCCAGCACTAGGGGGCGAGGTGGAGCTCTCCTTTAATCCCAGCACTTGGGAGGCAGAGGCAGGAGGATCGCTGTGAGTTTGAAGCCAGCCAGGGACTACAGAGTGAGTTCCTGATTAGCCTAAGCTAGAGTGAAACCCTGCCTTGAACCCCCCCAAAAAACCCCACAAAAAATGTAGATATAGCTTAGTGACATAATGCTTGCCTAGCATGCATGTGGCCCTAGGTTCAATTCTAGTATGGCAAAACTGAATGAGTGAATGAATGAATATAGAAATAAATGAAAATAGATAAGTAGGAAGGGAGTGGAGACCCATCCGAAGCCATAGGAAGTGGGGCCCTGATTCGAAGCAGAGGTTGAGCAGGTGCAGAGGGGACAGGTAGAGTGGGAAAGGGGTCATTCATATCTAAATTACAAGTGCCAAGAAGGCAGAAAATAGTGCCCCTTATAGAGGATACATATGAATATTTGAGACTGTAAGCAAACGAATGGGGACTTGGTGACTGGCCAGAGAGAAGCAAGGGCCTGGACAGATGCTCTTGACCTCATGGTGTCTCCATCTTCTCTTTCCTCCTCACCTGCTTCCCAGGGACCCCTGGCCTAGACACCCTCTCAGACCCTTTCAGCTGGAGCTGGCTCCCTGGACCAGGGAGAGATCAGGATGCCTGGCTCCCGGGAGAGCTGACCACCAAGCCCTCTGCCAGTCTGACCCCCAGTGTGCTGGAGAAAACCACCAGGGCCCCAGGGAAAGTGCCCAAGAGCACTAAGAAGTGGGTGACCAAAAACGCAAGGAAACCAACCACTCCACCCCCTGCGATGCCAGTGACCAAACGCTCCAGGGGACCGGGTACCCAAAGACCACCAGAACCAACCTCTCGGATCTCCAAGTTACCCAAGAGATCAACCACTGAGGCACCCCAAAGACGGGTCTCACAAACCACTGCCAGGCTGACTCCTCAGGTCCCCTGGGAGTGGACCTCAAAGACTGTGGCAGTGCCATCCACTCAAAGCCCCCAAGAAAGGACTCCTCAGGCCTCCCTGGAGCCATGGGCTGAAAGCTCAGAAGGCTCTCCGGAGTCACCCAGAGACTTGTCCCCCTCGCCCACTGCGGACACTCCTGGAGAATCAGGTGAGTGGGAGGAGAAAGGGGACAGGGACATCAGGGAGGCTGTCCCCTCTTATGACCTGAGGTCCACCCCCAGGTCCCTTCCGAGTTCGTCTGGCTGATGGGCCCAACAGGTGTGCCGGCCGGCTAGAAGTGTGGTACGCTGGACACTGGGGGACAGTCTGTGATGACAGTTGGGACCTGCGGGATGCCACGGTGGCCTGCTGGGAACTGGGCTGTGGAAAAGTCCGGCCCCGAGTGGGAAAAACCCACTATGGCCCTGGGACTGGGCCCATCTGGTTGGATGACATGGGCTGTGAAGGACGTGAGACGTCACTGATGGACTGTCCCTCGGGAACATGGGGAAAGCACAACTGTGACCACGAGGAAGACGTGGGAATCACCTGCACTGGTACCAGGAATCAGCGAAGGAGGGGGCTGAGGGAATGGAGTCGGGGGGAGGGCAGGGTGGCAGTGCCACCCAAGAAACCCTAGGGAGACAGGGTGCGGACACCAGAGGTGCTTCAGGAAGGAAGAGACCAGCAGCGAGCAACAAGGACCTCCGAGATGGACGGAGTCAGGGCCACGGCCAACTTCTGTCCAACTTCTCTCCAGGCTATACGGATGATGATGATTATCCCCCCTGGACCTGGGACCCCACTTCCGGAGAGGACCTGGCCAAAGGAACCACTCTGGCAGCAGACCCTGGGCACAGTGTCTCCCAGGGCACCACCAGGCACCCCGAGGTCCCCTCTCCAGTGACCCAGCACCTTCCAGACACAGGTGAGGGGCTTAACAGAGTGGCCAGGTTCTGGAAACTTTTTTCTTGTTGTTGGGTTTTTGCGGTTTTTATTTTTTTTTTTTTTTTTACCCCGAGGTTAGGGTCTCGCTCTAGCCCAGGCTGACCTGGAATTCACTCTGTAGACTCAGGGTGGCCTCGAACTCACAGCGATCCTCCTACCTCTGCCTCCCCAGGGCTGGGATTAAAGGTGTGTGCCAGCACGCCTGGCTTTTTGTTTTTTCCTCATCTTTCTTGTTTTTTCTTTCATGGTAAATTCCACAGTCCTCCCATTTATTTTTCTCTCTTGGTCTTTCTTTCTTTCTTCCTTTCTTCCCTTCTTTTATTCCTTCCTTCCTTCCTTCCTTCCTTCCTTCTTTCTTTTTATTGATAGCTTCCATAATTATAGACCACAAACCATTATGATTCCCTCCCCGCCCTCCCCCATATCTCTTCCCCCTCTCAATTAGTCTCTGTTTTGTTTTGGTGTCATCATCTTTTCCTCCCATGATGTGTAGGTATTACCAGGCACTGGGAAGTCAGGAATATCAAGGCCATTTTGTGTCTGGAAGTTTGTGTTGTAACCAGTCCTCCCCTTCCTTTGGCTCCTACAATCTTCCCCCCACCTCTTCCACAATAGACCCTGAGCCTCGGGAAGTGTGACAGAGATGTCCCAGCGCTGAACACTCCACTGTCACGTCTTCTCAGCACTAGGGTGTCTTTTGCATTATCTCAGTGGTCACCTTTCATTTTTAAAATATTTTTATTTGCAAGGGGAGAGAGAGAGAATGGGCATATCAGGGCCTTTAGTCTCTGGAAACGAACTCCAGATGCATGTGTCACTTTGTGCATCTGGCTCTATGTGGGCACTGGGGAATCGAACCCAGGTCATTAGGCTTTGCAGGCAAGCACCTTAACCGCTGAGCCATCTCTCCAGCCCTCATCTTTCTCTTTTTAATTTCCCACCTTCACTGTGTTTCTCATTGCTTTCTTTTCCTTCCTTTCATTTTCTTCTCTTTTTTCCTCTTTCTCTCTTTTTTTTGGGGGGGTTGGGGGCGACAGGATTTCACGCAGTGCAAACGGGCTTGCTTCTCACTATGTCACCCAGGATGACCTTGTACTCCCGAACTTCCTGCCCAGCACCAGAATCACTGCTGTTTTCATGCCCAAAAGCAATTTATGGGAGGAAAGGGTTTATTTTGCTCACAGACTCGAGGGGAGGCTCCATGATGGCAGGGAAAACGATGGCATGAGCAGACTGGACATCACCTCCTGGCCAGCATCAGGTGGACACCAGCAACAGGAGAGTGTGCCCAACACTGGCAAGGGGAAGCTGGCTAGAACCCCCCTAAACCCACCCCCACCAACACACCTCCAACAGGTTCCAGTTCCCAAACTGCCATCAGCTGGGGACCTGGCATTCAGAACACATAAATTCATGAAGGATTATCCGAGTCAAACCACGTCTTCTCTATTTCTTCCTTTTTCCCCAGGCAGCGGTCTCTCTCATATTTTTAAAAAATATTTTATTTATTCATTTTCAAGCAGAGACAAAGGAGAGAGAGAGAGAGAGAGAGAGAGAGAGAGAGAGAGAGAGAGAGAGAGAGAGAGAGCGCACCAGGGCCACCACCTTGTGGGTCTGGTTTATGTGGGACCTGGAGAATTGAACCAATTGAACCCGGGGCCTTAGGCACTGGAGGCAAGTGCCTTAACCACTGAACCATCTCTCCATCTCTCATATTTTCTTCTGTCTCTCTCCTCCCTTCCTCCCATCCCTGCATCTTTCCTGCCTCTCCCTCACTTTCCCAGTCCATCCATGGCCTGTCTCCTGCACCCAGAGGTTTCCCACTGCTTCTCTCTGCCTTCTCCCCAATTTCATCCCCTCCCTCATCCCTTCCTTGGTTTCTGGCTGTGTCACCTTGTTCCATTGACCTCTGACAGGTGAGGCCCTCATCCCGCCAGATCAGGTGCCTCACATCTTTTCCCGCCTTTTTTTTCCTTCTGGCACTCAGTGTGCAGGGGGGGGGGTAGTAGGCCGGCCTCTGCCTAGCGCCTCGTGACGTCACATGCGCGTTGCGCATTCTGATTGGCCACCTGGGTCCAGCCTTATCCCCAGTAGACAGGGGCCAGGGAGCAGGTTCAGGGACCCCGTGGCTTGAACTGGGGGGAAGCGGGGATCGAGGCTCATCGGTAGGTTGCTTGGACAGGAAAAGAGCTGAGAGAGGAGCTGTTCCTAGTTCAAGTGTAGCCAAGGGTTCCAGGACCTTTGATTTTTATAACCAGGCAGCCGGGCGTGGTGGCGCACGCCTTTAATCCCAGCACTCGGGAGGCAGAGGCAGGAGGATGGCCGTGAGTTCGAGGCCAGCCTGAGACTACAGAGTGAATTCCAGGTCAGCCTGGGCTAGAGCGAGACCCTACCTCGAGGAACCAAAAAAATAATTAATAAATAAAAATAAGAAGCAGCCAGGGGTGATGGCATGCACCTTTAATCCCAGCACTCGGGAGGCAGAGGCAGGAGGATCGCCATGAGTTCAAGGCCACCCTGAGACTACAGAGTGAATTCCAGGTCAGCCTGGGCTAGAGCGAGACCCTACCTCGAAAAACCAAAAAAATAATTAATAAAAATAAAAAGCGGCCAGTGGTGATGGCATGCACCTTTAATCCCAGCACTCGGGAGGCAGAGGCAGGAGGATCGCCATGAGTTCAAGGCCACCCTGAGACTACAGAGTGAATTCCAGGTCAGCCTGGGCTCGAAAAACAAAAAACAAACAAAACCCAAAAACAAACAAACAAAAACCCAGGCTCGGCCTCCCTAGCCTGCATCGCCCCTAGTGGCGGAAATGGTCAATTGCAGGCACCTGCTTCTGCAGAGGAATTTGGGGGGTGGGGTGGGGGCGTGGGTGGTCGGGGTTGTAGGCATGTACCACCATGCTTGGATAAAACGTCTTATGTTATATATGAACTCTTCAAGAATTTTTATCACTCCTAAAACAGGAAAAATACTATGTTCTAGGCAGCCTAATATGATGGCTAGCACTTGTCATCCCAGATATTAGGATGATGAGGCAGAGTGTCATGCGTTCAAGGTCAGTCTAGGAGACTACATAGCAAGTTCAGGACACTGGGCTACAACGTGAGAACTTGTCTCAAAAAAAGGGGGGCTGGAGAGATGGCTCGGCGGTTAAGGCACTTACCTCTAGTGCCTAAGGCCCTGGGTTCAATTCCCCCAGGACCCACATAAGCCAGACCCACAAGGTGGTGGCCCTTGGTCTCGGTCTCTCTCTCTCTCTGCTTGAAAATGAATAAATAAAATATTTTTATTTTTTAAATATTTTATTTAAGGAGAGAGAGAGAGGAGAGAGAGAGAGAGAGAGAGAGAGAGAGAGAGAGAGAGAGAGAGAGAGAGAGAGAGAGAGAGAGAGAGCGCACCAGGGCCACCACCTTGTGTGTCTGGCTTACGTGGGTACTAGGGAATTGAACTCAGGGCCTTGGGCACTGGAGGCAAGTACCTTAACCGCTGAGCCATCTCTCCAGCCCAATAAAATATTTTTAAAAAACCACCAAAAAACAAACAACAAAAAGAAATCTTCCAGCTGGGTGTGGTAACACACGCCTTTAATCCCAGCACCCTGAGACTATATAGTGAATTTCAGGTCAGCCTGGGTTAGAGCGAGACCCTACCTCAAAAAAAAAAAAAAACATACAAGTTCCAGAAAGTTTCTTGCTACTAGGGAGGTCTCTCCTGGGGAAGAAAGAAGTAGGCTCAGAGGACCTCAGAGAATTGAAGCATAAATGCCTTTATTCTGTGAAACGGTTTGGTCACAGTTTTTGCTTTGAAGCGTCAAGGACATCCCGAGTGGCACCATGAGACAGTAGAGGAGACAGCGGCGGATCATCACAGCCCTTGGGAACAAGAAGGAGAGGAAAATTCATCTCTCTTCTTCACATCTCTGCAGGTGACCAAGACAGTGATGAGTCTTCCTGGACATGGGACACACCTTCGGGACCAGGCCTGATCAAAGGGACCCCAACCACTGCCAAACCTGGACCCACTGTTACCCCAGCCACCACCAAAAGCCTGGGCCATCCCTCTCCAGCTCCAAGGACCCATGGGGACACAGGTAAGAGTGTGTGAGGCCGGAGCCTGCAGGTCCATGTTATGGAATCAGAAGATAGGTTGTCAGCTTCCAGGGTTAATCGGTGCTTACCCAGAGAGACTCAACAGAGATGTATCCTGCAACAAGGTGTTATAACCTAGACTAGATCTGCCTGACCTGCTGATTGCTCCCCCAAGGGGCATGTGACCGTGCCTGAAGACATCTTAGGTTGTCATGACTGGATGCAAGAAGTCCCACCCATCGGCACCTAATTCTTCCCTTCATGGTCCTGGCATCAACCCATGGCCTTGCATACTAAGTGAGCACTCTGCCATGGAGCCGTGGGTACCTCATGGGTAGAGGTCAGTGATCATGTGAAATATCCCATAATACTCAGGCCCAACAGGAAATCATGGAGGCCAAGATGTCAATAGAGCAGACTGAGCAACCCAAACCTCAAACTGTGCAAGTTACTACGGCCAACAAGGAGGGGCCTGTTGTGGTTCACAGATTGAGGGTACAGCCCGTCACTTAAAGAAAATATGAAGGCAGGAGCATCCAGAGTCAGGAAGCAGAGAGCTGATGGTTTTCTTTGTATTCAGTCCAGGACCCCAGCCATGAGCCCACTCTCAGGATGGGTCTTCCTCAGTTAGACCTCCCTCTCTCTGGAAACGCTCTCCCTGAGAGACAAGTCGCCACCACACAGGGTCTCACTCTGCAGCCCAGGCTGCTCTGGGACTCACGCCTTAATTTAGGCTGGCCTTAAGCTGAGATCCTCCTGCCTTGACCTCCAGAGTACTGAGATTGCAGGCGAGAGCTACCACACCTGGCTGATAGGAAAGCTTAAAAGAGAAGAGGAAAGGCTGGGAGTGGGGGGTAGCTCAGTGGATAGTGTCAGCTGCAAAACTCTGAGGACCTGGGCTCAAATCCCACCACATAAAAGCTGGAAACCATGACGGCAGGTGTCTATAATTCCAGTGCACCTATGGAAAAGAGGTGAACGGTGAGGACCTGTGAAAGTTGTCCTCTGATGCCCAAAGCAAGGGCTGGAGAGATGGCCCAATGGTTAAGGCACTTGCTTGCAAAGCCTGACAACCTGGATTCAATTCCTCAGTACCTGTGTAAAGCCAGATGCAGAAAGTGGTGCCCGGCATTCATTCTCTCTCTGTGTCTGTCTTTTCACTATCTCTCTCTGCTTGCAAATAAATATTTTTAGGACTGGAGAGATGGTTCAGCAGTTAAGGTACTTGCTTGCAAAGCCTAATGACTTGGGTTCGATTCCCCAGTTCTCACATAAAGCCAGATGCTCAAAGTGGCGCATGCATCTGGGGTTCATTTACAGTGGCTGGAGGCTCCAGCATGCCCATTTTCTCTCTCTCTCTCTCTCTCTCTCTCTCTCTCTCTGTATCTTTCTGTTTGCAGATAAATGAAAAAAATATTTTTTTAAAAAGCAAACAAAGGAAAAACTTTAAATAAGTCAGCATTTTGAGAACTGAGCCATTTGCGATCCACATTCTCCCCCCCACTGGGCATATTTCAGTTTCCCAGTAGCTGAGAAAAATAATATATATATTATGTGTGTGGATGTGTATGCTAGGGGCATTGCATGCCACAACAGGGTACATGTGGAGATCTGAAGACAATCTCAAAATGTTACTCTCCTCCTTCTACTTTGGTGTGTGTGTGTGTGTGTTTTGTCAGTTTATGTACGCCAGCTAGAATAAACTTTGAGCTTCTGGTTTTATGTGGGTATTGAGGAATTGAACTGGGGTTGGCAGGCTCTTCAAGCAAGCAAGCACTTTAAAAAATCATTATTTGGGGCTGGAGAGATGGCTCAGCGGTTATGGCACTTGCCTCCAGTGCCTAAGGCCCCGGGTTCAATTCTCCAGGACCCACATAAGCGAGATACACAAGGTGGTGGCCCTGGTTCTCTCTTCTCTCTTTTCTCTCTCTGTCTCTGTCTCTGTCTCTGTCTCTCTCTCTCTATCTCTCTGATTGAAAATGAATAAATAAAATATTTTAAAAAATCATTATTTGTTTGGGAGAGACAGACAGACAGACAGAAAGACAGTGAGGATGGCGTTCTAAGGGTTCCTGCTGCTGCGAACTCCAGACACATGAGCCACTTTGTGCACCTGGCTTTATGTGGTACTGGGGAATCGAACCCGGGTCATTAGGCTTTGCAAGAGATCACAGATGCACGTGCCACTGTCTGCCAGGCTTTTCATGGGGAATTGAACTCAGAGCAGCAGGCTTGCAAGCAAGCACCTTCAATCTCTGAGACACTCCCCGGTCCCACAGTGATATTTTGTACCTAGATTCTGGATGCATCTTGTCCCTGCAATTTGCTAATCGTGTGTTTATATCACAGGACATTACCTACTTGTATATGCAACTTTATCTATTTTACAAAAGGGGATAAAATGAGACTTCGGAGAAAGCAGGCCAGGAAGTGAGCACAAAATCTAAGGGGGATACCAAAAAACACAGTACTCAAGATAAATAACATGATGCCATTATTTTTAAAAATCAAAGTAAATGAGAGGCGTGATGATACACACCTGTAACCTCAGCACTTAGGAGGATCAGGAGTTCAAGGTTAACCTGGGCTACATAGTAAATTTGAAACCAGCCTGGGCTACAATGAGATCCTGTCAATAAAGAAATAATATAAATAAGTTCAAAATATCCATGGTGAAGCATAGGCCAAAAATTAAAAAAAATTAAAAAAAACATTTTATTTATTTATTTGAGAGAGACAGACAGACAGACAGAGACAGACAGACAGACAGACAGAGAAACAGAGAGAAAAGGAGCTCCAGGGTTTTCAGCCACTGCAAATGAATTCCAGATGCATGCGTCCTCTAGTGCATCTGGCTTTATGTGGGCACTGGGGAATGGAACTCGTGTCCTTCTGCATTGCAGGCAAACGCCTTAACCGCTAAGCCATCCCTTCAGTCCCAAAAATTAAAAATTTGGCCTGAGGATTCCCTAGCTTGGGGTCAGCTTGGCTAATGTAACAGGACCCTGTCTCAAACAAAGCAAAGAAATGACATAGATCTTTTTCTTAAAGATTGCAAGATTTATTTAGTTGTTTGTTTGTGTATGTGTGTGTATACATCAGGGTCTCTTGACCCTGCAAACAAATGCCCCTCTGGTTTTACGTGGGTAGCTGGGGAATTGAACCCCAGGCCTGCAGGCTTTGCAGGTAAGCACCTTTATAACTCTTGCACCATCTCCCCCAGCCCCAACATAAAAATATTTTTGGGGGGCGCTAGGTAGATGGCTCAGAGGGTAAGAGTGTGTGACCTGAGCCCAGATCCCCAGGCCCCACGTAAAGCTGTATTCTGCCATGTTAGTATGATGGTCCCAGCCTTTCTACAGTCCCACCTGGGAGGCAGGACAGGAGACAGAGCCCAGTGACTGCAGTGGCAAGACGCGTGAGACCCTTCCTCAAACTGGGTGGTTGCTGAGGGGTTGTCTGATGGTCACATATGTGCTGTGGTAGAACTTTTGCTTACATGCATGATGGTCTGATTTCCATCCCCAGCACCTCAAAACATATTATCTTGTTTTGTTTTGGTTTTTGAGGTCGGGTCTCCCTCTAGCCCAGGCTGACCTAGACTTCACTATGGAGTCTCAGGCGGTCTCGAACTCACAGTGATCCTCCTGCCTCTGCCTCCCAAGTGCTGGGATGAAAGGCATGTGCCGGGCTGGAGAGATTGCTCAGTGGTTAAGGCATTTGCCTCCAGTGCCTAAGGCTCCTGGTTCAATTCCCCAGGACCCACATAAACCAGACACACAAAGTGGTGGACCTGGCGTGCTCTCTCTCTCTCTCTCTCTGCTTGAAAATTAATAAATAAAATATTAAAAAAAAGAAAGGCGGGCTGGAGAGATAGCTCAGCGGTTAAGGCACTTGCCTCCAGTGCCTAAGGCCCTGGGTTCAATTCCCCAGGACCCACATAAGCTAGACCTACAAGGTGACGGCCCTGGTGCTTGCTCGCTTGCTCTTTCTCTCTCTCTCTCTCTCTCTCTCTCTATCTCTCTATCTCTCTCTATCACTGCTTGAAAATGCATAAATAAAATATTTTTAAAATAATAATAAAAAAAGAAAGGCATGTGCCACCACACCTGGCTTAAACATATTATCTCTTAATTACTAAAATTGCCCAACATCTCCCAACTTGCTAAGAATTTCTCGTTATCATTTGCATCCCAAAGTGTCCGGGTTTCCCTGGCTCCCAGGATCCTCTCTCTCCCTCTCCCTCTCCTCTACCCTCCCCACCCACTAATTCTTCCCTACCTAGTGTCCACCTGCCTTCCCAGCAGGGGACGCCAGGGGGCGCCTGGAGCTTCGGAGGAAGCCAGGAGGAGGGGCACTAGGGCCTGGTGAAGTCTGCCGGTGACCCATGACGTCACGGCGCCCTTTGCCTTCCCATTGGCTGTCTCCCTGGGAGGCGTGGCGGGGCGCGGTGGGTGGGGCAGACTGACCTCCTGCAGCTCTCTGAGTCTTTCCTCCTCCTCCTCCAGGTTCCATGAAGAAGCCCAGACCTGAACGCAGGCTGCAGCTGCCCACTGTCCCTGGGACATCACCTACCCCCTCACCTGGGCCCTCTGGCTCACAGCTGACCGCTGACTCCTGGCCACACCTCATCTCTGATTGGGTTTCAAAGCAGGAGATGACCACTGACCCTCCGGACACTTCTCCTCCCACCCCAGGCCTGCCCTCCTTGACAACCCCTGACCTTGCTCTGGCCACCCCTGACTCCAGTGTGCTTCCAACTCTGACTCCTGACAACTCATCCAGCCCACCATCTACCTTGGCCAAAGAGCTGACCTCTGACCCCTCTGCACTGTCACAAGAGGCCAGCCTTTCCCCTACCTCAGAGCTGACCCCAGGATCCGACACTACGCCACAGCCCACTACAGTCCCAGAACCTTCTAGATTCCTAGACTTGTCCACAAGCCCCAGGGCCACTACGCACCTCACCACGACCCCTCACCACACCACAAATCCTCAGCTTACCACAACCCCTCAACTTCCCACCACCATTTACCCTACCTCAGCCCCTCACATTACTGCAAAATCCCGTCCAGCCTCCCTGGGGACAGAACTTTCCCCTCTCACTTCTGGGACCCTGCACCCCCAGGTGACCCCTCATCCCCTCACATCCCTGATGCAGAAGGTAGAACTCTCTCCGGCCCCAGAGCCCAGGCTCACTCCAGCCCTGAGCACTGACTCAGTATCCGCAGAAGAACCACCCGGAAGCCAGACCCCCAAATCAACTTTTCCACCTACCCAGGCCCCACCATCAACCTTTGACCCCACTGTGGCTCCTGACCTTCACCTTTCCCCCACATCCCACCCCTTGGATCAACCTCCCCCTGACCACATCACACTGGGGCCAAGCCCAGGCCACATCCCAGGACCCCTTGGTCCATGCATGTCCCCAGCACCACCTGTAAAGGTCATGGCTTGTGAGCCACCCGCATTGGTGGAGCTGGTGGCTGCCGTGAGGGACGTGGGTGGCCAGCTGCAGAGGCTGACTCAGGTCCTGGAACAGGACCGGCAGGAGCGCCAAGCCCTGGGGCTGGGCCTGGTCCAGTTGGTAGAAGCTGTCCAGGGTCTGGGGCAGCTGGGTGAGGCTGTAAAGAGACTGGCACAGGTGGCCTGGCCTCCCAGCACACCTGTGCCCATCACTACCACCCCCGAGGAGGAGGAGAGACCTCTGAGGGGAGATGTGTGATCCACTCCAAAACTTGGGGTGCTTAAGATATTCTCAAAGAAAACCAAAGTACCTGACTCAAAACAAAGTGTGGATGATGTTTCTGGGGGGGATTGGAAGGAGCCAGGAGAGTCACAGGATCGATCTTGATTTGAGAAGAGCACAGACGCTGAGCCAGGCGGTGCTGATGAGGGTGATGACCCAGCCAGTGATCACGGTGATAATGTCAGCCTGCTGTTGGTGGCAATGACGGTGGTGGCGGTGATAACGTTGTTGATGATGGTGATGAGGGGGCAGTAATGGGGGTGGGGATGGTTTTGATGATCGTGAAGGTGGTGATGGTGTTGGTGATGGTTTGACGATGATGGGGTGATGATGGTGATTGTGTTGATGAGGATGAAGGTGGTTTGGGGGATCCAGATGGGGTGACCGTGGTGATGATGGTTTTGATGGTAATGAAGGTGATGGTGGTGGTGATGTTGACGGTGATGTGACGGTTGCCATGACTAAGATGGCAGCCATGAGGTGGTGATGATGATGGCTCTTTTTGTTTGTTTGTTTTTCGAGGTAGGGTCTCACTCTAGTCCAGCCTGACCTGGAATTCACTCTGTAGTCTCAGGGTGGCCTCAAACTCACGGCGATCCTCCTACCTCTGCCTCCCGAGTGCTGGGATTAAGGGCGTGCGCCACCATGCCCGGCTTCATGCTCTGTTTTGAGGGCCTCGCCACAGGCTGTCATTCCATCTCCACAAACACCGCTGAAGAGGGTACTGTTACCCCGGCTCAGCAGAGGAGGAGCTGTGAGGTGCACTTTCAGCTGGACGCCAGGGTGAAGCCCTTGCTAAGGATGGACCCGAGCCAGCTCCCGAGCCTCTCGGTCTCATCCCCCTCCTATAAAAGGAGATAATAATAGCGCATGTCTCATGGGCTGTGGTGATGACTGCGTGATAAACGAGCATTTCTGAGAGTGCTGAGGAGAACCTGGCTCTGATGAGTGCGCGAGGCGAGAGTCGCTACTGTCCCCATTTTACAGATCTGAGCACCAAAGCGCACGGTTGTTAGATCGTGTCCTCCTGCTCACGCGGCAGGAAGGATTGGCCACCCAGGTCTGTCTACTCAGGGCCCTAAGCTCATGTAGCCCAGGCTGGCCTTGCACCTGTTATGTATGTCCCTAAGGATGACCTTGAACATCTCTTCCTCTTGCCTCCACCTTCCGAGTTCTGGGATTACAGGTGTGTACCACCATTTCCAATTTATGCAGTGCTGAGGATCGAACCCAGGACTTTGTGTTTATCAGGCAAGCACTCTACCAACCGACCTACTAGCCCAGAGCATTTGCTCTTAAGACAACAACATATACTCATGTCAGACAACTAGGTTGAGTACTGGCTTTGCTACGTACATCTCCTTTCTAAGAGCCTCAGTTTTTTTCCTCTGTAAAATGGAAATTGGACCAGGCTCACTGGGGGATTGTGAGGATTGAACGAGTTAGTATGTGTAAGGATAGAGTGGCAGGTGGTTTGTGCAAACTTTAACAAGAGACATGCCTAACATACTTCTCTGTGCCTAGCAGCATGTAGACACTGTGTGTGTGAGAGAGAGAGAGGGGGCAGGAGGGAGAGAGAGAGAGGCACTCATGTGGCCTAGGTTGGCCTAGAATTCACTATGTAGCTGAAGATGACCTTGAACTCCTGATCCTCCTGCCTCCACATCCCAACTGCTGGGATTACAGGTGTGTAATACCACACCTGGCTTGGGCTCTTGGTATAAGACATCCTGTCCTCACTGTGGCCCCGCAAGGAGGAAGCTGTATGTCCATTTCAGAGAGGACTCTAGGCTCAGAGAAGGCAGACTCCTTGCCTAAGGCCACATAGCCAGACTTGTCCCAAGGTTGCAGACTCCCCCTCTCTAAGCGGCCTGAGCAGCCCCTTCCCATCTGAGTGCCTCCCCTTGCTGGTCTGTAAACTGGGACTGGTTTGGAAGACACCCCCCCAACACACACAACTTCAGTTTCTAATTCCTACAGCCAGTCAGGAAACCAGTGCCTTCTCCTCCTCTTCCCAGACCAGAGAATGGCTCAGAGGTCACAGAAGGTGATGGAAGGTGGTACCCCCACACCCTTTCAAAGCCCAGAAGGGTCCAGTTACTCTCTTGGGCAGGGAGAGAGATAATGCCTGGGGGTCTTGATTGATAGATGGATGGTCTGCTCTCGCCAACGGGCAGAGAGACATGTTGGGAATTTTCTGGTCCCCAGATCTCATTAAGCCTGGGACTTAAATAACTGCTGACGGGTACCTTGTGGAAGACAAAGGGCAGGGCTTGTACTGCCTTCCCCTCATGTCCTGGGTCATTGGGTATCATAGAACAGTACCCCAGCTTGAAAGAAATCTCCTTTTATATCCCAAGGTGGGAGCAAGTGCCGTGGGTCATCTCCCCCAAAGTTCTATAGAGCCTGGTTGAGGGGTTCAAGCTGCTGGCCTCTCTGCAAGGGCAAGCCAGAGGGGTGTGTGTGTGTGTGTGTGTGTGTGTGTGTGTGTGTGTGTGTCTGAGTGTTAAGGGTTCTGGCACCAGGTCCCTCCACCCCCCTGCCACCTTCCGCCAGCCCTGATCAAGCGGATACTTAATTACCCAGTTATTCTATCCCTCCTTGGCTGGGCAGCTAAGCCCAAACATCTGGCTCCAGGGCCTGTAGCCAGGAAGGGTGGCCAACCCCACCCGCTGCTGGCCCTGACCCGGGACACCTCCCATGGGACAGCTGAGCTTCATGTGTGCCCGCCAGCTTGCAACGGGCCCAGAACAGTAGCTACATGAGGCATGAGGCCCGGCAGGCTCAACCGAGTGCAAAAAGCCCAAACCACCCTCCTCTCTCTCTGTCTGTCTGCAAAGCAGGAGCAAAGATATCTCCAATCAGATCAAAGAAGATGCGGACCTGTCATTTTCCACCTGCGCTATCACTGTTGGCATAGAAACCCCTAAAGAGCGGAGGGGATAAACCATGTCCACTACTAGGAAGAGCTTCTGTCACATCATGTCCTTGTGTCCCTTGCACCTTGAAGTGTGGCACAGGGACCCACAGCATCTTATCTCTGGGAGTAGGTCAGGAACAAAACTCCCAAGGGGCTTGGGAGATGGCTCCATGAGTAAGAGCATTTGGCATTTGCCACACAAGTATGAGGGTCTGAGTTTCATCCCCAGCACCCACTTAAAAAGCCAGGCATGGGGCTGGAGAGATGGCTCAGCGGTTAAGGCACTTGCCTCCAGTGCCTAAGGCCCCGGGTTCAATTTCCCGGGACCCACATAAGACAGACCCACAAGGTAGTGGCCCTGGTGTTCTCTCTCTCTCCCTCTCTCTCTCTCTCTCTCTCTCTCTCTCTCTCTCTC